>FAPP01018031.1:0-23641 GCA_001485965.1 Heliconius ismenius | reverse complement strand
ATCAATTATAAAAAAAAAAAAAAGATTGTTTTTAAACTTAAAATATTACTTTACATTCAATGTTTGGATATTCATTTTTACATTGGTTTTATTGAAAACTAGCGTGCCGTTCGCAGTTTCGCCTGCTTCGACTACATAATTATTAATTTAGTAATCTAAATTACTTTCATGTTCTAAAAGACAATATCCAAACATTGAAGACTAAATTTAAATAAAATAAAACAGTGACTTTTTTATTTATGCGCCTGTAGTGTTAGGGCTGAAGTTTTCTGAAATATACAAGAGAAAACCGCATTTACATCAGTTTAGCCGTTTCTGAGATTAGCGTCTACAAACGCACAGATAAATAGATTCACACAAAATTCTGTCCCTGTTGTATATTTTATATTTTAATAGTAATAACTTTTAAAGCTTTAACAGTAAGCTATAGATGTATGCACATATAGTGCGTTATATAATATTATTTGAAACAATCAGTTTCATATAATATTATATTAAGTATGCGCCGCCCGCAACTGCGTTTTTTGAGACTTTATGATAAAAATGTTTAAGTCTACTTTATTCCTTTTGCCATAGGAATTTTGAAAATATTTAGTGCTCCCCAAGACTAGTCAAGTGTGCCAAATATCAGCTTAAGTGTTGTCTGTAAGCTAGCAACAAAGGATTCTATAAATATAAATAAAATATTTTTACAGGTTTCCTAAAACAAAAATTAGATGATTACCTAGCAAAACACCTGCCTAAAGTAAAAGTCATTCGTTTAAACACTCGCAGTGGTCTCATAGCAGCTAGACTGGCTGGTGCTAAGTTAGCAACTGCAGATGTACTAGTGTTCTTAGATTCTCATACTGAAGCCACTGTGAACTGGCTTCCACCTTTACTTGGTAAGTATATACAGTCAACTATATTAATCCCTCGTTAAAATGTTACGAATTATCGAATTTTCAAAATATCAAATGGATCGAATTTTTTGAGAGAAAGGTAAAAGTTTAAATTATTGAGAAATAATACTTTAATTTCAGAACCTATAGCGTTAAACTACAGGACAGTGGTCTGCCCCTTCATAGATGTTATAGCATTTGATACTTTCGAGTATAGAGCTCAAGATGAAGGGGCGAGAGGTGCCTTTGACTGGGAGTTCTTCTATAAAAGATTACCTATTTTACCTAAAGACGAGGAAAATATGCCTGAACCTTTTGAGTGAGTTTATTTTTTTGATTTAGTGAAGTTTTTTTTTTGTGTAAACTGCTATCAAACAAGTGGGAATTCAACTCCACACTCGCTTTTATAGTTAAGCGTTTTAGTATGTTAAGGACGGTCAACGAGTCGCGGCTGCCGTGAAGTTAGCTGTAGATCTAAGAAATCTGCGCAGCCCAAATTTGATTTAAGAATTTTTCTTACTATTGATTATTTTCTTCCCGAATGGACTTTTGTTAGTTTTTTGTTAAACATGTAATTTATAATTATTCAGGAGTCCGATAATGGCTGGCGGTCTCTTTGCAATATCTCGTGTATATTTCTGGGAGCTAGGAGGCTACGATCCCGGCTTAGACATTTGGGGTGGCGAACAATATGAATTGAGTTTTAAGGTGAATATGCAGTTCTTTTGTTGTTTGTTTGGTGTTGCTTTGTTATGGGTAATAAAGTCATATTAAAATTAAAATGCACGTTTTACTATTTTGCAAGCAACATATCTCTGTTAGGCAGGGTAGGCATAGGGCACCTAGTGTTAAGACATGCTTTTCTCCACAGATTTTTCCCCATGTCTATTTTTCGAGACATTTCGTGTCCAATTTCGCTAAAAAGCATAAATAAGAATTAATTAACAAATAATATGTTATAATATACATAAATGATTTTATTTTATACATATATTGATGTAACTTTTTTTCAGATATGGCAATGTGGGGGTCGCATGGTGGACGCGCCGTGTTCCCGCGTGGGACATATTTATAGGAAATTTGCGCCTTTCCCCAACCCGGGACATGGGGACTTTGTGGGACGAGTGAGTATTTTATGTTAATTTCAATTAAAATTTATGAATATTGTTTATTTTATTTAGCACAATTTACTATTTACTTCGTACCGTGCGCGTTTATTACCTAAAGATATGAGTTCCTTGAATGAGTTGCATACTTTCATATTGTTTTCAAATGTTGCCAAATTTTAATTGAGATAACCGAAGTAGCTTTACTCAACATCATCTTAAAAATAGTTAAAGTAGACGCTTTTATTTAGCTTCACGTTTTATCTTGCACACGCCACGGTAGGCAGAGGGAACTTGGGAGTCTAGTGTTAAGACACTCCGTATACAATTCCGCCGTATTGTGGAGGAATTGCAATTAAACGCCGCACTTGGTTTCCTTACCAGAGTGAAGAAACCAACGTATGTATGTAACCAGTTTACGTTATTTCTAGAATTACCGTCGCGTAGCAGAAGTGTGGATGGATGAATACGCCCAGTTTTTGTACCGGCGTCGACCCCACTACCTCCGCATCGACACGGGAGACGTCTCACAGCAGAAAGCTCTACGGAAACAACTGAATTGTAAACCCTTTAGATGGTTTATTACGCAAGTGAGTTTTGGAAATGTTATTTTTCAATTAGTACTAGTAAGTTGTTAGGATGGTCTGTTCCCAACGCACGACTCAATTTGCGGGTTGATTAGCGGTACTTGCGCGGACCGTGAACCGCACATTGTCTTGTTAAAATATTAATACCCTAGTTACGAGAGCTACAGGTGGAGAGTTAAGGAAATTATATATATAAACTTAAACACAAATTTAATCTAAAACTTAGATATATATATAAGACTACTTCGATCCTTCGATATGCTAGATGAACAGTAAATTAATCTAACTTAATTATTCCATGGAAGAATAATAAGTGTGGGTAAAGAAGAAATTCCTCTCCCACCGGACCTTCACCCGAGTTCTCTCTTTGTCACGTTTTGACATATAATATAAAATATTTTTTCCGTCTGTGAAACCGAGCGTTATATAACACCCTTGAGTGGGAATGGAACCCGCAACCGTCGCGTGTGGCCTCTAATGACCTTTTTATTAATATGAATAGTAATGTCTTTAATTCTTTTCTTTTTAATGACAGATAGCGTTCGACCTAACTGCAAAATATCCGCCCGTAGAGCCCAACCCGTTTGGCGAAGGAACGGTAAGTTTTAAATTAAGTTGTTTAAGTTATGTCTTAATATAATTTATAATTTCTATTATTTAAATTTTTGTTTTGTTTCAAGTTGTTTGTTGTGTATCTTTTGTACATTTTTTTCTTTTTCTTTTATAATTTATTTTTATCCTGTTGTTTGGAATTCCTCACTTTCCACTGTTCGTTTCCTATATGTTTTACGGGATCCAAGTTGGAAGCAATTAACGTTAAAATAAATAAATTAACAAACAGTAATAATAAATTAGTAGATAAAAAAGTTGCAACTAAAGTATATATTTTATGTGAAAAAATAATATATATTTTTTCAGATTAAATCCGTGTCCCATCCCCATTTCTGTATTGACGCCCATCACGGCACACAAATGGCGCATTTGCAGATTAAAACGTGTACCAGTGCGTCCGTCGGTGAACAGGAGTTTATCCTGTCCTGGCATAGAGATATAAAGTGAGTTTTTTTTTATTCGGCTTCAAGTTGTGAAGGTGGTCTTTAGAGGTGTTGTAGTGTAGGACGAGGAGTTTAGCCTTGCAATTCCCAATTCCGATTTTCCCATTGAGTGTTTAGTAGCGGAACTAAACGTCGCGCTTTGGGTGTTTGTTATCTGAGCGAGGAAATGGAAATAATTCATTTCACCGAGTGGAAATTGAATGCTATATCGTCGAGGTTGCTATCGGATGCTATGGCGTCGCGCCACCACGGCCTCTGTTCTTAATAAAAACAAGGTGGAATATTTTATTAAGTAATTAATTTAATAAAAGAACAAACTATAAATGAAATATTACGATTATCCGAATATTGATTAACCGAAAGATCGCTTATCTGAGTGCTGTTTAGAGTAACTCACTAAGTTCTCTCCGCTTAGTAAATAAACAGAATAATTTCCAATATCAACAAAATTAACGGTATAATAATTTTTCTATAGGAGTAAAAACCGTAACATGTGTTGGGACGTTCCTGATGCGTCTCCCAAGAGTCCCATTCTACTGTACAATTGTCACCTTGGCGGTGGTAATCAATTGTGGAGGTATTATCCGGTTAGTATGAAATATATGTTTTATAGATTTCCGTACTTCAAAAGGAAAAACGGAACCCTTGTAGGATCATTTTGTTGTCGGTTTGTCCGTTAGGCTGTACAACTGGAGATCGTGTGGAGCTATTAAGTTGGAATTAATATTAAATATCCAGGTCTTTTGGTGAAATTAAGCTCCTAAGTCAGCTACAAAAAGATACGAGCACTTATGCGTCGCTTTTAGTGCCGTTTGTTAGAATTTGCGATATTAAGAGGTATAGGGTACTTGTCGTTGAGTTACAGTTATGAGTACAGTTATGAGCTTTCAAATTCAAATTCAAAATATTATTTATTCAAATAGACTATTATAAGCACTCTTGAATCCTGAAACTTTGGCACAAAGTGAGAACTTACAAAACTAATCAAGTAAATAATCCAAAGCATTTCATAAAATAAAATAAAAATTTATACTTGTAGTTCAATTAATACAAAATGAGTGCATATGCCTGGAAACCTAAATTAGTCAACTTTTTTTATATGTTGTACTTCTCATTTACTTACAATCCTGTAATGGAATCGGAATTTTCGGTGGGCGAGTCCGACACACACTTGTCCGGTTTTTATAGTAAATAGAACGTCTATTTTGTTCAAATTGTAACGTATTTTTACTATTTTTTAATTATAAGTGCATAAATAACGTATAAAATGGCAAAAAAGTCATCCAGTGGCGAGTTATCTAAATTTTTCATTACTTAGTTCTTTTATGTGTATATAATATTATAAGTAACACTTAAAATTATAATAATTAAAAATATATATTTATCCGGACAATTATCGAACTTAGGACTATTCGTTCACTTTTGAAGGTTATCATAATGACGTCAAAAAGATATATTTATTGATTCCTGCGTATTCTAGTATATCTCTATATAGCAATGTGTCAAGATTTTGCAACCCGCCACTGTCGTCACACGCTTGAATTATTTGACATTTTCATTTCATTTTTTCATTCATAGTTCAAGACAAAGCGCGTTCAGCGCCCTAACTCAACAATAATTCAAGCGTGTGGCTGTCAACGTAAACGTGACAGTGGCGGGTTTGATTCTCCCGCGGGTGGAAATCAAACCCGCCACCGTCACGTATACAGTTACACGCTGCAGCCGATACATTTCTCTGTTAGGCTAATTTTTGTTTTTCCAGGACACAAAACAACTAAAACACGGCACAAATGATAATTGCTTAGACTGGGACCCGTCGAATAGAAAAATATTTATAAATCCGTGTTCAACGAACTCCCAGTCTCAGCAGTGGGCGGTGGAGAACGTGGACGTAGACATGTTGAGCAAGTGGGAACAGGTCGCCAGGAGAGTCACCGGGCCGGTGGAAGAGTATAAGGATTAAACTAGTGTGAAGGCGGTAGTGTATTTGAACTGAGAATAGAAATTGCAAATACAATCAGAACTCAATTTAAAAAAAAAACTGGCAGTCAGTCTTATATAAAAAAAATATTGGATTAAGATTCCACCCTCCGGTGGAAGAAAAAATATTAAGAATACGTCACTATATTGTCAATATTTTTTAATATTTAAAAGTTTTTTTCACATTTTATGTTATATACATTTTGGGCAAGTGAGAACAAGTCCCTGTGGACCAGTGGACAAGTATAGTGAATAGACTATTATGCAGGTGGTAGTGCATTTTATTAAACAAAACTATTTGGATTTTTTGTTGGTGACACACAGTGACACCTATATCCAAATATGTGTTTCATATTATGTATGTATAATTTTTATTTCTTTGAGTGAAGTCACCTTTGTATGTTGGTATTTTGTATTTATTTTTTCACAGACAGAATTAAGTAGAGTTACTAAATAGCTAATACAAGTGGCAAATGGAAGAGTGTAAAGAATAAATTATATGCTATGATTTAATAGATCAGTTTTGTATAAAGGCGGTAATGGGTTCTGTTTATTTAAAAATATATGCTAAGTATATGGTTGGTATAGTATTATTTTCAAAAAGAATTGAGTCTATATTTTAAAATTTATAATAATTGCTTGTCCAGACGAGAAGTATAAGGAATAGAATGGTATGGATGTTTATACAAGTTCAATTCTTGAAAACAAAAAAAGATTTAATTAATGATAGAATTGATTGATATTTATTATATTGTTGAAAGTATTGTTTACATATAAGCATTTCAAGAAATGACTCCAAGGAGTCACAGGGCTAGTGGAAGAATGTAGGGATTAGATTAGTAAAGATGTAGTAGTGGGTTTGATTAAATACAACGATATGATTAGATTTTATTTAACCCTTTTTTATCAATTTTTTCCAACTGTATTGTACGGAATTATGGTTAGTTTATGATTGATAGTGAGTATTGTCGTAGTTAAGTTATATAAAATATTTTCTTTTTAAAGTTACTTTAAATTTATGTTTTAATGTAAGCTTAAACATTATAAGACATTATTAAAATATAAACGGTTTATGTACCATACGACATTATAATTAATATATTTTTTTAACACCAGTGTATTTTGTATAGAAAATTATAGTCACTTGTATATGCAAATTGATCTCTATATTATATTTTTTGAGGCTTGCTTGTCGTTATGTGATATGATTTCTATTTCTTAATTGCTCAATTATTTCAATATACTTTTATTTATATTTTTTATATAGATTTATTTTTATGTATTATTTTTTTAATATTTAAAAATTTTAAAGAGGCTTTAATATATGAAATGAAATATTTATATTGTATATTTATATAAAAATAAAAAGATATAATTTTTAGCTCAAAATTATGTTCATTCAATTTAATGGTTAAATTTTGTTACTATCAATAAAAAAATGTCAAATACATGTAGCGGATTTTTTAAAAATCTGATTACAGATATTTTTATACAGAGCTGCTAACAACATAACTTGTTATAAAATCTTCTTGTTTCTTCTGTAATAAATTCCTATTATATTCAAAAAATGTATTTCTTAATTGTCAAAAAATCCTTGAATACTAAACAGCCATATGTTTCTAAATTATTGATACAATCATTCAGTTTAGTTTTAATTAAAAATGTCTTTTATTTGCCTATAATTTTTTGACCATGAATAAAGAGTTAAAACCATAGGAAAAAAATACATTTTTTTATGTATATGCTAGTAATAAATTGTTGTAATTTTTTAATGCAAATATAACAAATTTTATGACGAATAGTATATTTTCTTGTCCTTTATATAAATACACCATTATCTTTTATGCATAATGTTGTATAATGTATGTTGTAATAATAACAGATTTTTTTATCATCACAAAAATATCATCACAGATTATTAAATTATAGTGAGTAATAAATTTTAAACAGCTAATTTATAAATGTTGTTTGTATGTATATGTTATTTTGTCAAATAGATAAATTTGTATTTTTATATTTATATAATTAACTTGTTACAATTTTGTACTAAATTTTAATATACAATTTATCGTCCGTTCATATTGCAATAATTCGTATCAACGCAAAGATAATTTGAGACCATCGTTACACGTTGAAGTAGATTTTCGAGGCCAGTCGTGGCGCAAGGGCGCAAGCGTGCGACTGTAAACGTGACAGTTTGTGAGTTCGATTCCCATTCAAGGAAATAAAATATATTAAATATTACACCATATTACGCGTGCTGAGTGGCGGAACTCAACGCCGCGCTTTGGCTTAGTACCAGAGCAAATAAATAAAAATATTAATATTTAATCATTAGCTTTCCCGAGTGGGATCGAACTGACAATGGTCACATTTACACGACTTTTTTTTTACTTGAGGCACGACTGTCAATGAGGTGTTTTTTTAAAATTATAATACATTTTGGTTATGCTCTACAGATTAAATATAATCAATATTTTTACCAAGTGTTAGGACACTCCGTTATCCACTTTCCGCCCAATTTAGATAGATATATTGCTTGTTGTTGATGCTTGAGAGGTGAAATGCACTTGTTTTTTTTTGTAATTAATATATTTTTCTTGAGAATAACGATTTTTAATTTTCAACTAGCACAACTGACAGACTCTTTTTACATTCTACTTCACTCGTTTGGTGCAACAATGACGCAATTTCATTAGAAAAAAATAAATAAATAAAGTTTAATAGCTCAATATATGCGGCAAGACTATTTACAAATTTTTAATGGATTACATGTAATATTTCAAAAATATAAATACGGTATTATTGCATTGATATTTTTTATCAATAAAAGCACGGGCTAAGATAAGTGTATGTATGTTTGTCATAATATAATGTAGAAAATGCTATTGTATTTTTAAAAGTTTAAACTTTAGAAGATACTACTATACTAGGTAGAATTTATTTTTATAAGACTTTTTAAGTAGGTATATAAGTAAATGTATTTTTCCTTAATTTAAACATATCACTAGTTTTATGCATTTAATAAAATAAAATGATTTATTTCTCAGTCATTTATTTATTGTAAGTTATGCCCTTTTTAAAAACGAGGATAAACTCGTAACTGTATAAAAAATATTCCAAAGTAAATTCATGATTTAATTTTATTATCACTTTTTTTTAATATTTTCAAGTATCATTCTGTATGAATATCTTGTTACTTAAGTAATAAGAATATTTCAACAACTTTCATCCTTCCTAAATTCATTAAATAATTTATTTTGTTAGAGCTGCTCATATATTTCATAGTTCTGATGGTTTATTGATTCTTGGATAAAGAATTATAAAAAAATAAATTTGTTCTCTTTTAGGGTAAATAATTTTAAAATGACTGAAAAAAAGCTAGTGAAGTGCTCGTCGGACTTGTGCACCGAGGGTTCCTTACGTATTTCATGATTTTAGGTAGATCTGAAGTACAACTCATAAAAGTTTGGAAACTTAAGTTTGCGGGCCTTTATTTCTAATATAATAATAGGCATAATGATTAATTAATAAATCTATCTAAACGACTTTTTATTTAATTAATTTTAATTACATATTTTTGTTTGACAATTATTTCAATAACTACGCTAGCTAAGATTGGAGTCAGATAGTTCAAATAAGGGTGAACCAATTAAAACAAATGTATGTTTTATTATTTTTTATTACATATTCCATTAGAATACTTTCTATATTTATTATTGTACATGCTTACATCGGCTCCAGCACGCACACTGTCAGACATTACAGACCATACGCGCAGAATTAGAACGAAGAGAAGAAGGAATTAGCTATAATATTAGTATGTATCTCGAATCTATTGCAGAAATCCTTATGGCCCATAATGTCTTAACTATAGTTTGTCTACGCACCGTATCTACATTGTTACGAACATTGCAAATGTTTAACTTTTTAGTGCCATTTTGTATGGAAATTTGAAATTTTTTTAACTATATTTCTTTAAAATTACTTAGTAAAATAATCATATTTTTTTAACTAAAATCGTTTTGGTGTTGTCATTTGCAATGTCCAGCAACTTGTACAAATTAAATGCAGCGGAGGTCTACGTAAATGCTCGTTTGATCGCATTTGTGAAGCTCTCTAATATGTCTAGAAGCTTAGTCTATGGTATGTCTGTTGTTAGCATACTAGGTTACATATTGGAATTAGAAAATAATTTAGAAATACCTAGGTACATATATTAATATAAAAAACTCGTAAAATTTCAAAAGAAAACATCAAATATTTATTTTAACAAGTATAAAAAAAATATCAGAATTACCATAAACTAGGTATTAAAAGTTGATTGGTTTTTTCGGAATTCATAGTAAATAAGCCGTTTAGATAAAGATTGATTCGTCCTACAGCCTCAGACCGGCCCTCGCCGACTACTGACAGTTAGTTTACATAACGTATCCTAGAACCTTAAATATCTATAAATAATTCAAGCGCAAAGATATGTACAATATTTTTACACGTTACATCATTTAAGTACCTATTTACAAATTAGAATTCTTTATACATCATAAAAAAGATAACTATACCGCTCTATTATATATCACCGCGAAACGAATACCTACATTCACATACATATAATATAAATTGTATTATTAATATTTTAATTATAAATTAAAAGTACCTTAAACTAAATAAAATGTAAGACGTATTAAATTACAGTGTATTGCTTCGTTTAGTCACATTTTGCAAAAATATCACGATGCGTCGGCCATGGCGGCACAGGCGCAGCTGAGGAGACTCCTTCGCATACCAATATTTATATTTTATAAACATTTCGTAAAAAATATTCTTCGACGCCCTATCACCAATCGCTCAGTCCCTAGCGTTTAAATTAACATTCTAACACGGAATAGACACCACAATTTAAATGAGACACATTTATGGACATACAATACACCTAAACTACAATAATTATATTACACTCTTCTTACTGACTTACGAGTTACGACTACTTCACTTGGATACTGTCGGCTGGGCTCGAACGCGACAAAACTTTAAATGGGGATAATTTATTTTATTTATTAAATACACAGGAGATTTCTACTTTACATCGAGTTTATTTTATTATTTTTTATTTTTATAATACATATATTACTCTCATATACTATAATTCAGGTATTCAGAGCGCACAACAAAAGCTTCTGTAGATTGCAGATTTCTTGTTAAATCGATTGTTTAATCGCCAATTACTATAGGGACGTATATACTCGTATCAATTAAAATCGAAATTCGTTAAATCTGCAATATTCAGTGGCTGTATGATACCACAGACTATATATAAAACAGGCAAAGGGATAAGAACAGTCAGTCTAAGATAAGTCAGCAAGAAGGTACGACCCTAGACGGTTATGAGAACTACTGATTATTGCACAACACACGCAGTGTCACGTATCCACGTTTAAAATTTCATCTATTTATTTTATTAAGGACTTATTGTTAAGGAATATACGGAGCTGTCACTTTTAAACTATTTTGAAAACTACACAATAACAAAAAAAGGGATTTCAAAATTGTACGCACTATTTTTTTATTTGCTTTATTTTTAGTTTAACAACAGCATTTAATGTCACTATTTAAATAAAATTGAGCCATAAATTGTGACGGATTTGAGACCGACTAGTATCTAAAATAAACATGATAAGTGAATAAGTGTAGTGCGAAACTCTCCAGTATATAAGAAATTTTCTTTTTAATTATATTGTAGATTATTAGGAAAGATGAGTAGTGAAAGTACAGACTACAGCTACGTTGAGAGTATTGGAAATCCGTAGTGTTGCTATTAAACGAAAACTTTGGGTCAATATATTTAAAATGCTTAGATAAAATATAAAATTATTGCTTAATAGTATAGTATTGCGAAGTAATAAGGACCTTAGGTCTAACAATATAAAAGGAACGACTACAAGAATAAAATATTATTTACAAATATCTAAATGTAGGGATTTAAAGAAATATTTGGCTAAAATACGTTAGGAATACATGATTTGTGAAAAAAGTACATTATTCTAAGCGACGACGTGTATAGGATTAAATAAAAAAAATGTAAAAATAATATCAAAATAGATTAAAATGTGATGGCAATTGAGTATTATTGTTTAAAATATTATGCTCAGTTCATATATAAGCGTTAATTAATGATTCGTTACCCTGTCGTAAGTTATTTCAAGAGATTCATTTTAGACCGATGAATAGGGTGATTTAAAAAATATATAATTCCTAAACGCAAATCAAATACTACCATATAAAGGATCGACTCTAATATATGATAAAACACCGTCAGTCCATAGACACCTCACTCAAACAGGCCATTACAAAAATAATACGTGCAGAGTATCCGAATGTTAAATATAAAATGGCGGGAAACGAATAGACATTGACATTTACAAATTACCGTTATTGATTTAAGATAATTGTAAATCGCATAGACCGACAAGAAATAGATATGAGAGCTATTTAAGAAATGTCATTTTGGGTATTTTAAATCGTTTATAAAATTTGTTAATGTCAATGTCAAGTGGCACGATTAATGAAATCACGAACGATGTCGCGCCCGTCCACTCTTTCTCCGTTTTCTTCGTCCATCCCTAACAAATACTATATTAGCGGGATCATCTGCTAGTTGCGGATACTTCGATACTGAGTGGACATCTCTGGCTGCCCAACCATCGACAATCCCATGGGATATTAATTCTTCTTTTTCTTCCTCAGTCCACGACCCTCTTCCCTCCCATCCTGCAGCGACTAGTGCCTTCTCTCTCTCCCACGCTCTTGCCGCAGCACGTTTGTGCGCGTGTTTCAAGAGTTTTATTCGTTCTTGCGAGGGATCGACACCGTATCGCAAGACTATCACCGCTTGGGCTGATCCTTTCCCTACTGCGTGTACTCGAACCTAGAAAATATATGTAAATGGTTTTAAATTTGCTAACTATTTATATTTTATATAAATATATTAGTTACGTGTGATAAATTAAAATATTTTGTATAAACATATAATTTAAAGGTTTTTTTTTCCATTGAGACACATTCATTTCCCACTTTCCGCCGAACTCTGAAAGTGCTCACGTTACTAAGCATGCGAGGAAATGAAAATATTTCATTTTTTCGAGTATTGGAATCGAAATTAAAGTCTATCGCGTTGACACTCGCACGCTTGTGCCCCTGCGGCACGATTGGCTTTCAATGTTTTGTAGGTACCTAATGTAAGAAAAAAACACGAGTAGGCATCACTTTGGCTGAAGTTTAGAGCCAACACCTAGAATTTTAAAATCTCATATAAATAATATGTGAAAAGGGTGCCATCCGTATGCACGTAGAGTTTTAAAAAGTTTACGATATTTTAATTGATAATAATCACTAACCTCTAGACCTTGGTCGTTAGTCTCATCCTGCGATACGTTAAACTTGCCGGACATCCGCCGCAACTCTTCCATATCATCTCTTATTTTAAGTGAATTATCTTTCACGAAATAGAAAACATCTTGATCGTGAATACTAAAATGCACGTCCAAAAAGTAGGAGTTGTTAAATACTGTAGTTATCACGTCCTCTACAACGCTGTTGGCGCCATCAGCCACGCTTATATAGGCTTTGCCGTCGACTCTGGATATTAAGACACCTTCGCCGAATACTCCACGTTTGTATGATACTCGTGGAAGTAGATTTCTTGTAATTGGCTCCATTTTCAATAATGGAGTGGGAACGAATTCTATGTCTGATAACTTGTCATTTACCTGAAATGATGTAATAGATAAATTAAATTAATGTAACGAATAACTATATTTTTGTAATTAAAATCCTAAAATTGAATCGATGGATACAAAAGTTGAACAAAATGTATAACAGCAAATAAAAGGTTACACTCATTCCCTTTAAATAAATTTGTTAAATATATAAGAAGGAGATGAATTAAAGTTATTCAGTGTATTCTAGATATTCAATAATACACACCTTTTCTATTATACATTGTAATCCGGACATGACACCAAAATCTGGCGCCAATTGAGGAGCAGTCACCGCTGTTTTAGGTTGGAATATCATATCCGTTATATATTTAGCTCCCATCATCTTACTCAGATCGTATCCATACAGTTGTAGCCAACTTGCTAAGTTGGTCATGTATGGAACATTCTGATCACGATTTATTGGATCATTATTTCTAAATCTGTATATAAATATATCTGTGGGAAGACTAAGCTTTGTCGCAAGATGTTCCCAGTTAGGTGTCATCCATTGTCCCACAACAGGATCGTATAAACGATTCTCCAAATAAAGCAAATTGGTATTATAATCAAGTATTCCTCCTTGGAAGTCTACGGGTACGTAGAATCCTGGATTTGTATCTTTGACAATTTTACCAAATGGACTGCGTTTTATTTCTTTAATAATTTCACCATTTACATCGAATACCACAAGTGGGGAACCATTATGGTCGGTGGCCACGTAGAAACGTTGATCTTCTGTTTCTATGCAGGTAAGGAAATCGCGTTGATCATACAAAAATCGGATAGTTTTTTCAGCTTTTGGATAATGCATGTGTGTAATTAGATTAGGAGACTGTGGATTAGTGTAGAAGAATTGGGTAATGTTATCTTTATCATTTTTCCAAGCAACCAATCTGTTTCTATCGTCATAGTAGTACCACATTTGGAACTTGTCTCTTTCGAATGCATGCACAAATTGCCCTCTAGAGTTGTATCGGTATTTTTGCTCTCCTCTTCGAATAACAAAACCACGTCCATCGTAGCTACTGAATTCTATGTCACCATACTGTACCACCCTGTCTCCGATATCATAACCAAGATAACGTTTCTCTCCACGTTCGATAATACCGATAATGTTACCATTTTCATCGTAAACATATTTCCAATCGTCTTCGGACCCAACCACTTCCATTAAGTGACCGTCGTAATTGTAACTAACTCGTTCGTTTGATGATGTATCCCCAATCATCATTTTCTTCGACTTGATTCTATTCCTTACGTCATATTCCAATTCGAGACGGAATACGTCAAAGGATTTTATGTTGATGAGAACCGTCTTAATTCTGCCATGATCGTCGTAATCAGTAATCGTAAAGTATTGTTTGCTTGTATCCTGCATAACTGAGCGGTTAAAGGTATTTCTATATATTCGCAAGTCGCTAACGCCTTCAAGAATTCCCAAGTTCTGGTTATATTTGAGGCGCAATTGGGGCATTTCTTTGCTATTAATATTCATATCTATTGTGGAAAGTCTTGCATTGCCGTCATATTGGTATTTGAAGTGGGCGTTATTTAATCCACTCTTTGAATTGAATTTCATTTTTTCGTCTTTTAAGATACCGGCGTGATATTTATAATCCTGTCTTAATTCATAATCTGGATCAGTGATTTCTACGTTCTTTACTAAATGCGTATTTTCGTGATACACATAACGTATAGCCGATGCTCCAGCTAGTATTGTTTCTAATTTTCCAGTGCTGTCATAAACGTAAAGAATCTTACCTGATTGATGAGGATATATTTTTGCTAGAACATGACCGTCATCATTGTAAAATATTTCATAAGGATGCCTGTTCATTGGCGAGAAATATTGATATTTAAAATAACCTAAAGAAGTCATCAATGCAAAAGTATGGATATGACCTCTAGGCGTGGTAAGATTTTGTAAGGCGCCAGAATCATCATAATCTAAGAGATAATCGCTACCTCTAGGTGTTGTTACCTTTAAGGGTAAGCTTGTAAACATATCTCTAAACGAATAGGCTAGAGAAGATCCGTCTCCGTAACGAATTTCGTGCAATCTGCCTGCTCTATCATACCCATAAGTTTCATTCAAGTCGCCCCATCGCCAACTAGTAAGCCTGTTAAATCTATCATAGTCCAGTTCAACTTCAGCAAATATACCACTCCTAGGTCCCCATTTCACGGGTCGTGCCATCCTATCATACGTTACGTTTAGCAATTCAACTTTATCATCCATGAATACTGCGACTGTCGATGTGTCTCTATCATATTCCAGTGTTAGTAGATTTTCGCCATTAATACGTAATTTGCGACCAATTTGAGCAACTGCCTTGCTGCTCTTACCTTTATTCGATTGCAATCTACGTAAGAAATATCTCCATTCGAATCGATTTGCTAAATCTCCACCAACTTCAGTTCTTTGTTTAGCTGGTACTGGGTAGCTTTCACCTAAAATAGGATCGATTTCTGACAATATTGTGTATGGAACTGTATCTGTTGATATAACATGACCCCATGGCATGCTTGAAGATATGCTACCATCAGTTGATATGATTGTCTTCTTTTCAGCTTCACCAACTTTGGAGTTAACGGACGAACCCTTTATCAAGATAGAAATAGGCTTTCTATTATTTTCGCTAACGAGCACCGTTGCTCCTTTAAGACTTAAATCGAATGTTAAGTTAATAATTCTGCCAGTTGGTGTTACAGCGGATGTTAATCTTCCGAATTCGTCATATTTATAGATGTAGCTTCTCCCAGTACTATCATATTTGGCTTTGAGCAATCCTGTTGTGCCGTGATAGTCGAAAGTCATATTAAAGTTATCAGGAGTTCGTAATTCTTGAAGCATTTTCATTCTTGACATTTTTAGTCTGCATTTTTGACCTTTAGTATTTTCTATGGAATTAACCAAACTAGAGTAGTCTCTTAATAGAAATACTTTGTTTCCTGCTGCATCAGTTACTGTACTTAATTTTCCATTACTAGTGTTAACTGTGTACGTAAATACATAATTATTTTCGCCAGTGAAAATATTTTTAGTCATAACATGTTGTCCAAATCTGTTGAAAATATAGGTTTCTTGAGTATCCGGGGCATAAATTTCATATTCCCTTGCACCACTGGCGTCGGGAATGCTGGCAGTAACTGATCGAATCCTATAATTGGCTTGATCTGCAATATGTACATTTCCATCAGGGCTTACAGTTACAGCTGATATTGTATTGAACTTAGAATTTGAAGCCAAGAAATGGTCAGCTTCGAAGCAATCGCAGCCTCGTTCCAGACAATTGCATTTAGACTCTGCTCCAGCATATAAAGAAATCTTTCCATCAGTAGTAATAAGTCTCACTCTATTAATTCTCTGTGAATCACTTTCAGCCACATATAAGTCTCCGGCTGCACCAAAACCTATACTTTGCGGCATAACAAGTGTCGCATATGTTGCTAATTCCATATCGTATCCAGTTAAAGGAGAAGGACAATGAAGAGGTCTTCCGGCGATGACTTTTACTCTACCATCGGGTGCCATTTGTAAAATCATATGGTCATCTATGATATGTAAGCTATTATCCAGTGGATTGATAGCTAGTTCTGTCGGCCATCTCAAATGCACTTCCTCAACACTCAGCGTTCCTTCACAGGGAATTGGCTTCCAGTGAGCTCTATGCATGTGATTACCAATAACAGTAGTAATGATTCCATCTCTATCAACCATTCGTATGTTTGTTCCGTCTGCGAAATATAAAACATTGTCAATGGATACTGCGACTCCTTTCGGATATGCTAACTTAGCATCTCTTGCTAACGCTCCATCACCACAGTGAGCCTCGTCTCCTGGAAGACATCTTTCTCCAGAACCAACAACGGTTTCCCAATTTCTTTCGGGATCGCTGAAGTCATTTGTATTTCGAACTTTAATGATTTGATGAGATTCTGGATCAGAGATGTAGAGAGTACCATCCAGTGGAGATAACGCCATGTGGTAGCGATATGACACTCTTGTAGCACTGAAAGAAGTTAACATTGTTTACTATTAATATTCATCAAAGACACAAAGAATGATAACGAAAATATAACTTTGGAATTAATACTGTGTACTAACTATTGAAATATTTATGATTTTCAAAAAAGTAATGATTAAATAATGAGAAAATACCCGTAATTAACCATAATTATTTCAGTTAACTCACTTTAATTTGACAACGGTTCTCACGGTGCCATCGGTATTAATCTTTCTAACCAAGTTAAAGTCTCCCACAAATATGGAGCCATCTGGAGCAGCTACCAGTGCTACTGGAGCTAGTAGCCTCTGTTTGATGGCAGTTCCTGAGCATTCGGAACATTCCAGAGCGCGTTGCCTGCCGTCTCCCATAGTAGTGATGATAAGCCGTGGCTTGTGTTTAAGGTAAATGTTTGTGCCATCACCTTTCTGAAGTATACCTGAAAAGCGATATAAATCATAATATTAAAAGAATACATTATGAAGTTAAAAAAACGTATTGCAAGAGAACATTTTTACTTGGTACGTATGTATATATAAAACACCTAACTCACCTTCGTGGAAGTTATACCGATGATGTATATCCAAATTCCAGCCACCAACATCAGAGATACTCATATCATGTCCACTCAATTTAGTGGTCTGTACGTTCCAAATAATATCCTTACAATCTGTGTATTGATAACCCACTTTTACCAACGCTGTGGTCACACCATATACTCTTTGCCTATAAACGTTTAGTCTATTCCAAGGGTACGTAAACTTAATGACTGGATCTGCTTCAAAGGTCTTTTCAAAGAGAATACCCTCGATCGTTATTCTCAAATGAATCAGAGCTAATGTTGGTGGAACTTTTTCTGGTGTTAACTGTAACTGAATAGTAGAGAGATATCCAGCCGCTCTAGAACTGTGGTAGACAAGGTTCAATCCTGTGCCTGGTATCTGAAGGCTTTCTTGGACAACCTGGAAAAGTAAAACAATTAGATATGTAATATTTTTTTTCAAATATATATTCACGGAAATAAATAATCTAATGAAATAATGTCCCAAAATTTACCCATGTATGTACATATATGTGTATATTATATAGTATAAGCTGTCAGCTGAGTCAACTTTTAAAACATTGTCATTATAAATCTCTTCTATCTCAACATTTGGTGATATGCCAAAAGTTACAGACTTGCCATGACTTAGATTTATGACTTTCATTTTGCGGCAAGACAAATTATTTAGTATAAAAGAATTCAGAATACTCATTATGTTAAAATATCTCATAAAGATCATTTCGAAGGTAAAGTAATGTATGAAAAATTTGTAGGGAATTTGGTTGAAAATATTTTAATTTTTACCTGAGATTCTGCTAGAATGGCGCTTTTATCTGGACAGGCGCCCTGGAAGCCATGTTTCCACGTAGCAAGTACTACAGGTTTCATCATGTCATAATCATGGGCAAGACACGCCTGTGGGGGACCCATACCACCCTTATCGTCGGACGTCGTCATAACAACTTCGTCTATTATCACCACCTGTAAAAACGTGTAAATATATTCTTAGAAAAAGTATAAAAATTTGAAAATAGCGAGATTAAAGTCCAAAGTTATTATATTTTCTATCCTTAGTATGGGATATTACTTTAAAAACGTGCAAGCATGATATGTTCTTATCATTTATAAAATAAGGCTCTCGTAACTCATTTATGTAAGACTGATACTTAAGTAAAATTAAATTATAACGAAGTTAAATACTGCGAATTTAGATTAAAGCTCTGAAAATTATCTAATAGCTTTTAAATTCTGAAAATACTTACTAACTTAATAAGTTATCTAAGAGTGAAACGAGACCAAGTTATTCCTTTCAGTCCCGACAGACGTTTATAAGATTTATACGTGTTAGACGGATTTTAGCGTCATCTAAAGTTTCAAATTAAGTCTTAATACCTAATACTGGCTTGATTGTCGTTTCGCATGTTTTGGAGCTCGCAAAAAATAATTACTTGCAGAGTTTGTCGCTTAAGTTGTTCTAGTTGATGTCTCGTTCGAGGTAACGACGCTTAGGAATTTTAATTACAGCGTCTAATGTTTAAGTTTAAATTCAAGATTTTGATCGATATTACTAAACAGGCGAACAAATTTAACGAATTAAATTCGTATAACTTTAGTTAGGATAAAATCAGAAATATAATAAACATTTACGTATGATCATAAAAAACAAAATGATGTGTAACGTTCAGAATTTAACATTTTGTTTGAAATATTTGATAGGTACATGTAAGTATAACGATTGAGTAATTCAATTTACATACCTCATTCCAAGGCACGAACACGACTTGGGTAGATCTCTTGAAGGGTGCTCTTCCAAAATGAAGGGTGACCGCCCCTCCTCCGTTAACGAGGAGATCGAACCAACCGTCCTCTCTTGTCAACGTGAACCCTTCCAAAGGTGTGGATGTGGAGACCCTCACGCCGACCAGACCAGACCCGAGGGATGTAACCACTCTACCCCTAATTACTGCAGATCGGCTGAAATTTTTATGAAAATAGCTGTAGCTTCTGTTAGCCTAATCCCTAAATTATTTCGTGCAAATTCAGTCAAAATCTTTAAAATATATCTTCAATTCTATATAGTAGAATCTTACCAACGCGGCACTATAATATTATGTACCAGAAGGCGCTGGGTTGTTGGAATGCTTGTAATACTGTATTGTGCAGTAAATAAACCGTCCATAGAAATGAAATAATATTTGTTGTTAATAATCTATGAGTTATTTATAACTGTTACATGTCCCACGATTAATTAATAACATAGTTTTAAACGAAACCCTATTTGTGGCATATTGTTGTGCAAATTGTGGTCTTTGTTTCAAAACTTCTATTTCGCATGTTTCTTTAAATTATATTCGAAGGATGCCGGATTATTGGTCGTTTATATTTAGTGCCTGACTATGTGAGATTGTACTGTATTTTCTATTACTTTATATGACCATTTTCGTGGCATAAATAATGACATCAAACTTTTCATTTTAAACTCTAATTATTGCTAAGCACACGTAATAGAAAGTTTATAACGTTCATTAAAATGCTTGCACGCTAAAAGTGGCAGAATTTCTTTGAAATTTAACATGTTAATTTTATTTTTTAATGCTAAAAGTCAACATGGCTAAGTTAGAATTTATATTTCAATTAATATAAAGTAAGGTAATCTTTAATCGTTAGCGATGAATTACTTTGTTCACAACTCGTACAAAGAACTAACTACGATGGAATTAAGACATTTCTAAAGATAAAAATACTAATTAATTTTATAATATAGGAATGTAAAATGTATATAAAATGGAAAATGGAACTGAATTAACTACATATTGTACAGGACAATTAATAATTGTTTTAACTTGATCAAATTTAATTAGTGTTCAATTGAGTGAAAAGGATTAAAATATTCGAAAGGCTATATTAGTATTTAAAATTTAATTTTCTACAATTCAAAAATGTGTGATACCTAAAACTACTATAAAATGTATTATTGTTATAAAATATGAATATTTATAAGAAGCGTAACACAAAACTCACAGGACACACATACAGGTTCAATACACAGTATCATGCACGTACAAACACATTATATTTTGCCAATGAAACAGATAGAGATATATTTAGCACAAACACAAAACAAATGAAAAGACACACAAACTCCTACCTATATTCGTTTCTAGATCTTACCTCGTATTGAAGTGGTTCCAAAACATACTGAGCAGCGAAAAGACGAAAAATTACATACAATAAGTATCATTGGATACATTGTTAATAAAGGAAGAGACGTTAGAACATGTTAGAGATAATGACAGAAAATATTCGTAAACATAAAGTACATGCAAGTGCCAATTTAGCGTTTATCCGTTAAATTAGAATTAGTTTAAAACAAATCTTAATTATAAGGTGAAACAAAAAATAAATACAATTTCATGTAAATAAAGAGGACTGACTGGGGCACAACATTGCGTATCTTATATATATTTCATTTGCTTAGATCATTTGATGACAACATCAAATGATCTGAGAATACTTAAACCTAAATTAACACCGAACATTTATCTCACCTTTCATTAAACGTTTCCTGTTTTGCGTAGTTTTGTAAACTACCTTCATCGATAAGGAACTTCATCCTTTCGAAGAAAGATGCTGTGATGGCTGGAGGCTGTTTTCTTAAAAGAATATCTGTTGGTTTAGGAGATGAGACGCAGAGCTGACTTCCTTTGCAGGCTGCACTCTGGCAGCATTCTGGATCTTCACAGTCGATCAATCCATCTATTAAACATAATATGACATAGTGGTATTAAGATTCATAGTTGTCACCGTTTTAGTAAATAAACATCTAAAATATTGATAGTTATATTTTACATAAATTATATATACGAGTATTATAGTTATATTTTTTATATATACCTTTATCATTGTCTTTGGAATCATCACAAATTTGTTCTTTCAGAGTAGTACAATCAGGACCGTCCCAGCCGTCAAAACACTTGCATTCCCAATGTCCATCATTAGCCACCCTGCACTGTCCATGTCCTGCGCAGCCTCGTGGACAACCTTCAAGTGTGCAGTGTCTCCCGTTCCATCCAGAAACACAGAGACATGTTCCATTCTTGCACTGACCATGATCACTACATCTCGAGTCACATAGCTTTGATGTGCAGTATTCGCCGGTCCATCCTTGATCGCACACGCAGGACTCACCGACGCAACGTCCGTGAGGACCGCAGTCTAAGTCGCACACCTCTGTAAACAGATTTTACTTATATATTTCTTAAAATAAAAATTTAATTAAATGAAAATGAAAATAACACATTCCAATTCAATTTAGTTATCCAAAATCTCTTTTTGATTAAAATTCCCCACGAAAATGTGGTAATTTTTTTAATTTAATTTTTATAAAAATTAAGTTTGTATAAATATTTGTTTTTGATTACCAAAAATCACTTACTGATTTATATACACTTTGTATACACTTTATATACAATCAGAACGGTAAGTTAAATCGTTAATTAATATTTATTCTATTAAGGTATATTTAAACTTTTAACAATATAATACTGGTATTATAAAACTAAGAATAACAATATTTATTTCTAAAATAGGATATTACATTTAAGGCTGTACATAATTTCAGTAACGTACCCTTGGAGCAGTCATCTCCCGACCACCTAGCGTGACATGTACAAGTTTGTGTATCCACGTCGAAGGTGCCATGACCTGAACAATCCGGCAAACACTGTAACGCGTCTTTGTCCATAGTTCCGCAATCCAATCCTTTCCAACCTTTTTTGCAAACACAAGAACCTTCAATACAAAAGCCATGGCCCGAACAAGTAGGATGAGGACAATCTATTTCCTCGCAAAATTTGCCTTTATAGCCTCTAACACAGGAACATTTTCCGTTAACGCAATGTCCGTGGCCGTTACAATCTGGTACTTCACATTCGTCGTGGCGTAACGAGCATTCTTTGCCCTTCCACCCGGGATTGCATTGACATTCCCCATTTATATATTCTCCTCTCTGACTGCAAAGCACTGGACATACGCCTATAACATAAATAAGCGATATCAATACATGTTTCAATCAGCTAAAAGCGACATGGAATTGGACTTTCAATATGATAAAAGTAAAGTGTGAAGGTTTAAGTTAATAAAACTTCACTTGGTTTATTATTACTCGCGACATACATTCTTCGATACAGCAAATGGTATATATGTAATAACATGTTAATGTTCTATTTTCGACAATAATAACAGTAACATCAACTATTTTCATTTACGAGTAATGTCATGGAATATGATATCGCTTTTGTAATTTCAAATACTTTTACTATTTGTAAAATATTGAAAAAAATATTAGAAATATATTTTATAAAGAAGTTCTCAAAATATAGAAAATTCTCTATAGATACTTACTTTCGCTACAGTCGTCTCCTCCGAAGCCAGGCTGACATTGGCAGTGTCCCATCAAACATTCTCCTTTCCCAGAACAGCCGTTCGGACAGTTATGGGTCATATCATCCGCGACCATCGCAATAAATGATATTTCCTGAGGATCCCCATCATCGTTATACAGAGATAAGAACCAGTGACCTTGTTCCATATAATGTGTTACTTCTTTCTTAACGGACGGCTACAAAACAGATAAAATAAATCGTATAAATGTAATGACAATGTTAAAAACTACTTACTACTAAAAAATGTTGCATTTTGATTTTATTAAATACTAGCGGACGC
>FAPP01018013.1:0-11010 GCA_001485965.1 Heliconius ismenius | reverse complement strand
GTATGGAAAAATCTTTAAATCGCCACCGATTTTTATAAAATTTGAAATTTAGACTCTTAAAAATATTTCATTGAACACATGTTTCATGGGTTATTAGAATTCACCCTTAAATACGCAAGCGAAGCTGCGCGCGTCCGCTAGTACAAATATAAACATGCGAATATAAATATTCGTGGCTAAGTATATTTTTACTATTAATTTTATTTTCAGTTTTACTATGTACGAAATTTGTTTCTGAAATGTTGCGTGTTCAGTGGTGGAGTTTAACGCCGTTCCATATCTACAAAAGCGGACTAAAGTAAATGTTTTATTGACTGGTTGTGCTGGATGTTTACTGGGTACCTATCCACTTTATTACACGAGGAGTCAAGCGTGAAACTAAAAAATAAAATAATAATTTAAATGTAAAATATTTTAAAGCTCGCAAACCCTATGGCAGTCTTTCATATAACACTTTGGCATCTAACTTATATATGATATCAATATATATTAAGAATATATATTGATATCCGAAGCAGTTATTATATCGGTGAGTATTATCAGTGAAACTAATACAGTTTAGGACACGCCCACACGGTATTCATTTCACTGATTACACTGTAATCTAGTTAAGGACAATCACAAAGAGACTTCACAAGCTTATATAGAGTTACTCGAATAGTACAAATTAATATTAATTATACAAGTAACATAATATCTAATATTGTTTTTTTATAAAGCCAAGTTTTCACTAATATATTTTTTTAATTTTCTAATTTATTTGTCTTGTATTTTTACCAAGTTTTAAACCTTTTTTCTCCATTTTTCTCCCTGATTTAAGACAATGTGTATTGTATACAGGAACTTAAAGGCTTCTTAAAGGTCTTAACTGTGAGATAAAAGAAATACCACCACTATGACATAGCATGTTATGTCAAACATTTTTTTTCATTTAAACAGAATAAAATAAAGCAGTTTATTAATTGTCATATATTTTGTTACAGATTAACGAACACTATGTGAGAGTCATGATAACCATAAGATGGAAATTAAAGATGGTGGGGTGAGAGAGCACGTGTGAGCAACCATGACGACGAAGATGCTGCTGTCGCTGCTACTGCACTGCTTCTACGTGAGCACCGCTTCGATGCCCGGCGGTGGTAAGTCATAGACCATTTATAAAAAATCGAATTTATCATACTTTACAAGAATAAAAGAAAATATATTATATTATATATTTGAAGAGTTTTTTTTTAAATATTGCATTATATCATACCTTAGGCACAAGTGGCGGACTGAAACGCTGCAATTGTTTTGCCGCTTCCATATGTAATAGATTGATTATAGAATTTCAGATCTAGCATCTCTACTAGAGATAAAAGAAACATAATTATCAAAAATTTTAATTACTTTTTAAACCAATATTTAATAAATTATTATAATAACGTTGAAGAATCAAGCGCTGTATTTTTTAACCAGTTTAGGGAAATACCTTCTATAGACTTACACATTTTATAGCAAACAATTTAAAAGTCTACAGTGCGTGGTCAGTTATGCAAAAAAAATCATATAAACAATATAAAGTCACCTCTGGAAACTATGTACATACATTTGAATATGAATAGTTTGAGTTATTTCAATAGAATAGACAAAACAAATAGCATTGATATTGAAATACCAAATAAAATTGGTAAATACCGCAATATATTCGATTTGAATCCTCCTATCTCCTTTCAAGTATATGTTTATATAAAAGACCTAATAGAAATTTTAGATTTACCTGCTGGAGCTCAAATATTTTACTAGTAACTAAATATAAGAGAATATAACACAGGGTGGGAAATGCGATCATTATTTTAGGTTAGTATGAAATTGGATTGTTTTTTTGAGCTTCACATAGTACATCGCTCGATAGAGAGAGAGAGAGAGAGAGAACCTAGTAACTTAGTGTTAAGACACTCCGTTCACATTCCGTTCAAGGCACTGTTGAATGGCGGAACTAAACGAAGCAATTTATTGGAAGTCAATAAACTATATTTTTAATAGTTTTTTTAGAGAAAATACTTAAAGTATGGATGAATACATTATTTTTTCATACCCTACATAGTATACACGTATAGAGGTTGGAGAAGTTATCAAATAAATACACTTTTTTTATAATTAATTACTTGACGTAATCGATGAGAAGAAACTAGTGAAACTCGATAGAGATGTTGAATAAGCTTCAAAAGTTTAAAAACTGCTTTCATTAAAATCAGCCCAGCGGGTTGTACGATGCAAATATTCTAGAGTAATCTTCTATTAAAGTTGAATATAAAGTTTTGTGTAGTGAACTTAACACTATCCTGCATTAAGCTAAATAAATTCGGAATATTAGGTATTTAGTGGCAGAATCAGACACAACATTTTGTCATGCCAGACCAGAGAGATGAAAAAAATTCATTTCCCTAAGCCGAAATTGAAGCTGCAACAATTGCGCTATCCTACTGTGCCATAATGGTCTCTATATAAACTTGTTACTAGCAAATGATAGAAGTCGGTTCAGAAGAGAGGCTTATCTCTGACATTTAAAATAATGAAATAAAACTTCAATAGCAAACTGGATAAAAAATTGAATGTAATAAATTGAAAGGATTTTATCATATTATCAATGTGAAATAATGTCGTGTACATAAAGGAGACATTGTCGACTGTCGTTAGTGCTATGTATTCAAGACCAAATAATACTTTAATTATATAATAGTTTTAATTTAAATATATAACTTTATTTTAATTTATTACAAAACATAGTTAACAACGCTTATTATATTTTAACGAGCAACATGTTATTTAGAATTTATCAGGCGTTTTTATATTTCTATCAATTTGCATGTGTTGTTGAATCAAAACATATCGTTCCTGCCTTGCGAGCACATCTTATTTTTTTTCCATCCCTCAACATTCTGTTTATACACTATGCTAGTGATAGAACACTCCGTCCCCCAAAAATTTTCATGTTGCGTCACTCAGTGCTTCTGATTAAGTTTTTGTTTTAGTTTTTTTCTAATGCAAATGTTATGTTACGAGTTTATATAAACTTTTCAACAACAAGAGGTAAAAGCTAGCGAGTGGCTTATCTGTCATGTGTTAAAAGGATTAAATAAAATTGTATGCCAAAATGCACGGAAAACTGAAAAATAATAAAGTGGCGAGCGTTAGAAGAGGCCTATGTCCAGCAGTGGACATTAAAAGGCTGGATGGATGGATGCATGCATTGCAATGACAAATTGTGCGAACTAAAAACAAAACCATCGCACTAATCCACGGATGAGATTGGTACGTAAATGTACAGGGTACTTGACCATCTATGCACTAGAAATATAGAAGATCAACTTACTGGGATTGATTTCAGCCTCAACTCAACACAGCGAGTATAGAGGATAAAATTTTGCGTTCTTTAAAACCGAACACGAGGCGACTTAAGGCAAACTACAGCCACTGGGAGCGCAGCGCATCGCATTGGAAGGAAAATATCCACGGAAGACAAACACTATAAGGACCTGAATCGTGATAAAGAACAAAGAAAAATTATAAATTACCACCAACACTACTAAAATCATTATAAAAACTTATAAGTAAGAGTAAGGAAAGGAGAGGGAGAGTCACTAGAGAAGACAGAGGCCAGGATTGTATCTTTTATTATTATCTTTTTTTGTTCTATGTGTGCAATAGAGAATTATTATTATTATTTTATTTAACTTTCCAATAAATGAGATTCCAAATAGAATTCCTATCTTCCACAACCTTCAGCTAGAATAACTAAAGATATAAATTGCCCTCCCATCATCAAATAAAGACACTATCTGATTTATGCTCTTAAATTGGGCTCGCGGGTGTAATATATTATACAAGCCGCTCGAAGGTAAGGCAAGAACACTGCGGGAAACCATTCATTTAAAAATACATACATAATACATAGAATACCTCATTTCGAATCACGTTTAAATATTCCCTCGAAAACCCGCAGATGTTGCTCCGTAACAAAGGCAGTGTTAAAAGAAAAATGCACTAACTCTATTTTTTTAGAAAATCACCATTAAATTTTAACAAAAGTTTTGTAGTATTAAGTAATGTAGTAGTAATGTAGTGTACATTCCTCATACACCGCCTAGTTTTTGAGACTGCATGTTGTGACGAAACTCAATGTCTCCTTTTTTCTTATTACTAAAGTGGAAAAAATAAAAGTAATGAAGTGGGAAATGAACCGAAAACCATCACCTTTATAGTCTTAGTAGGCTGTACAACGATTTTACAATAATTAAACGCTTTACAATTATTTAAAACCGAAAAACAGAACATTGATATATTATAAAACAGAAATAGAATATATCCAAGTAGGTCAATACAACACGTAATAAAGTGACGGTAACGTTCTTAAGGAACAATATAACGTGCGGCATTACTTATGTAAATGCCAACGAGATTGTATCGCAGCGTTCTACCGCGGCGCGGGAGGACCGGGAATGTGACTGTTAGACGCCTAGCTCTGGCTTTGGGAAATTCTATATTTTGAACGTAACGCTAGCTGAAATGGAAATTGAGGTTAAATTTCATTTTATGATATTTGTATGGTGTATTATTTATATGGTGCATTATAGAAGTATTTTTAAAAATATTATTTAGGCCATCGTAGTACATTGAGAAAGCCTCTGACTGTAATTTGGTGGTTGTGAGTTCGATCTCCCCTCGAGTAAAAAAATATTTTCATTTACCCGCTGTCAAAATAACGAAACGCGACGTTGAGTTCACCTTGATTATCTCGAATTTGAACAAAAAGTGAAGAACGTAGTCTTTGGACATAAAACTCTTTCTGTTAAGCTATGCAGGGTAAAGAAATTTGTACAATAAAGGTATCGTTATCTTAACCTACTAATTAGCACTATTTACCCTATGATTGTAGATGCAAACACAATTCCATGAAACACTTATACTATATTTTAATTAAATAAATTTATTTTCATCTACCAAGTTACGCACGAAGACAGAATCAAAATGACAACTATCAAATTCAGTATGTCATATTGATCTCTATCATTTAGAGTTATTAAAAAAACATAATTAATTTATACTCACGTCTTTATGTATAGAAATGTAGAAGATACATGGAAAACGGATTCTCTTAACATAAGGTTCCCCCTGCTCCCGTGCTGTGCGGTATAAAGTGTAGTGCTCCAAAAAAAAATACCCAAATAACTTAAGTAAAAAAAATTAAAGGGAAAACGTCCTCGGTATTTACTGTACATACTTCTAAATATTAAAATATAAACGATCCATTTAAAACAAGTAATATATTAAGCGGCGTGATAAAAGAAAATCCTAAGGGGCCGCCGCCGCCGCTCTAAATCTTTATAGATTGCGGCTAACAAAGTCGGATTGCCCGAGTTAGTTGTATGGTAAATAATTTTGTTGCCTAAAAGCTAATCCGAGCTTTCCGCCTCTAACTTTCTTTTATATATTGGGTCATGGCGCAAGAAATGTATTTAGTTATATAAAAGTTTTGAGGCAGTGACGCAGCGGTACGGCGTCTCGCTGTAAATGTGACTGTTTTGGGTTCGATTTTCACTATAAAGAATGAACTGAAAGCGCCTAGCGTTCAGTTCCACATCTCAACGTACAATGTCTCCACAATTGAGTGGCATCTTAAAATAAACTGGAAATATATTAAACAGATATTAAGAAAAACTTACGTAAGTATATAATATATCGTACATACATTTTCAAGGACGAGTAGACGCATGCACGAGTAAATAGAATGAAAAAGCGCCCCACAATCTTTGCCTATATTTTATTTAAATACAGAGGAGATTGTACAGAACATATATTTACTAAAGTCTTGTATTGAAAGTTCGTAAACATAAAAATAATCTATTTTTCGAAATTAATTTGGATTTCAAATCGTATATTGGTTCGTTACTCAACAAACTACAATAGTTTATGAGTTTAGTTGTAATACGTCAATACTACATTGCGACTATGTCACTGCAATAGGCGGGTATACAGAGAGACCTGGTACCAAAGCACTTCCTAAACCCAAATTTGAGAGATTGATTGTCAAACGAAATTTAACGCCGCGTTTTTTCTTTTCAGAATGACAACATGAAAACAATTCATTCCTATTATGAAGAATATATCAATAAATAAATATTGAATCAACATTCTTTCCCAGCGTTCGATACTACGTCAATATATAGAGCTGTCTCGACATTCCGAAACGCCTGATTTGTTCCAAACGATTTACACTGAATGTGAAGCTCACTCGCGCGTGTAAGATTTTGGGGAGCTACCGAAAAATAGACGATTTTTTCCCATTGATCTGGATTAAAAGTCTTAAAAGCCTAGTAAATGTATTCACTCAGAAGGAAGCACCATGTAGGGGGAATGAATTAGCCGGAAATGTGTAATTCAAGTATACTTCTTTTCATCTTCACGCTTTATCTCGCATCTAGCATCTAGCAGGGCAGGCGGAGGAGCCCTGAAATATTTAATATTTTGTGGGAATCGAACCCTTAACCTGTCACATTCATAGTTACATGCTTGTGCTTCTGCGCCACGACTGGCCTTACTTTAATTTACATATATAATATTTATATTATATTTACACAATGTCTTGAGTTTAAATGAAAAATGTAGGATTGATTGCCTTAACACTATATTCTCTCTGCTTTTTAATTATAATTGTTCTAATAAAGTGTGAGGTAACCACTCTTTATTTACTAAGCTTTCTAAGGAACCTCTGTTATGTAACACTATGTATGTAGGTATACAGTGAATGTAGTTTGAGGTGAGGACGTTCATTAAAGAGCCGCAGGTTTAGGGCCTATTCTAAATAATATACAGGATTCAACCCTCAACTGTTATAAATACAGTTACGGCAACTATAATGATATTTATTTCTCTTCTGGATTCATTAATTTTTAACTTTTTCCTACGAACATTCGCATTCAAATATTTTGAAATTAAAAAAAAATAATATGTACCTATATATTATATATCTGTAGTAGTAAGGTAAATTTTCTAATTTCAAATTTTAACTTTAGAAAATATTTTGTCTTTTAGATAATTATATACAAAATTATTATTTTTAGCTTCAAATTTTATCCTGTACATAGCAGTGGGAGCGTAATGTTCAGACACTCCGTTCCCATTAAGTCACTTCCATTCTCCATTTTCTGCTGAATTTTGGTGGGTTGTTGAGTAGTGGAACACGACGCTTGTCTTTTTTACCTATGCTTCCTTTGCCTTTGTATTTTTCCTTTTTCCTATCTATGATATTATTGCTACCACCAATCGTTAAAATCGTGTGTAATAATTTAATGTTTTAAAAGTATATAATTATGAAATTCTTATCCAAAATCAACCTAAATGAAGTATTTTCTCCATAACCTTCGATTAAATACCTTCAATTCCACACATATATAAGTATACATATGTACAACCGTTGGAAGAAATGAGGTTTGATTAATCTTCAGGAATCTTGGAGCACACGTGTGGGTCGCTAAGAGATTTAGGATAGCTATTAACCTGAATACCTCCAAACGTAATGGGTTACTCGGTTATAACTTTAAAAGGTACCTGTCGATTTATTACTTTACATTTGCTCGTAGGCTTTACTTTAAATATGGTTGAAATGTGTGTGATTTATCATATATAAAAAATCTTTAAAGTTTCTCTATTTTCTGTCCTATTTTAAAGCTTCTACATAGAAAGGAAATGTTCTACATAAAAATAATATAATATATGTATATTTCATTTTTCTATTTTTTTAGCTTCACGTTGAATCCCTAGTGTAGGGTAGTCAAAGGAAACGGAGCGCCAAGCGGTCACAGCAAACCGCCTTTGTCTGCCCTCATGTCCACCGAGAGAGAGAGAGACCTTTATGCTTTTAGGTGACCTTCCTCCAGTGAACCGAGGTCTAACCATACCTCCCTTAGCGATTACTTTTTCTTTAAAAATCGGTTTTGTCATTCTTTCATCACTCATTCATTCCACATGCTCGAATCACGCGCCATGAACACGGTTTGTCTTCATTCTCACCGTATTATCCGGAGGTCAGATCTGTTGCAATATATATTTCAAACATTTACTAATGATATTTGAAAGGGGAACCACACGGACCAACCCCTTAATCGTATTTCAAATTGAATTTTAATAAATTATTTATGATATTTTTTTTGTTTGTGGGGAACGGAGTATCTTGACACTAGATTCCCCTCTATCTACCCTGCTGTGTACGGGATACAGCGCGAAGCTGATAAATTTTGATATACTTTGAATAATATATATTTTTCTAAATACTTACTAGTACTCCTAAAACACAATAAACAAACAAGAGTAAAGTAAATTAAAGCGCAAAAAATAAAGTTTCCCTAACGCGTCGGTAATTTGTTCCAAGTAAACATAAGCTGACAATTTGTTTGGCGGCCGCAAGTTTGCTCTCCGGAACTGAGTGTCTAAATAAATACAACTTAATCTCGCTTCACTAGTGGCCGGTATTTTTCTGAAACTGTAACAGATTTTATCTGCATCATTTGCATATATTACCCGCGGCTTTATTTTGGATTATGGTTAAGAATTTGTTTAAGTTTTTACTCTTGTTCTTTATCCTTATTTATTATGTTCTCATCCGAGATACATTTCCTAGTACCTGGTAACAAAACTAAGCGCGGCGTTGACACTGGTTCCAATATAAATACACAAAAATAAGGAGGAAACTGGAGAACACAGTGTTCTAATACTCCATACTCTAATACTACATAAATCTCGCTTTATGCAGGACGCAGTGTAAAGCTATTAAATTATCAAAGATCAGACTGTCTTGAGATTTGATTCTTTATTTTTATTCACCCTGCTATGCAAGAAAAGTAAGCTTGTTATAATTCGTAAAAATATTTAAAAAAATAGTTTCTATTATACACTTACTTTATATGTTCAGTGAAAGAAGAAGACGGATCATGCACAAATCTATTACATTTTCTATTTATTATGAGAACATATTACCTTTAGTTGCGCGACAAGTCATTGCGTTGCGGTCGTGTAACAAGATTGCTTCACTATATATTATAAAAAATGTTTTTTTAGGACTCAAAAATCTACGTCCATGACGGAGATGGGATCAAAATCAATTTTATTAAGAATAAAATTTAATTTTTGTATATCAGAGGGCAGATCGGTAGCTCGATGGAATAGTTAATTTCGCTAGAGTGTTTCTAAGTATTAGAACCTAATTCATTCACACTAAGTCTACAGACGCTAAGCCCTACGGCGTGTATGCGCATATATTTAGACCAGCTTTGTTATATTATGTACATTTGTTTAGAATGTCATCTAATAACAAGCTTTTCTTGTCTTTTCATATATTGCAACTACAATAATGTATTTTGATAACTATATTTAAATAAGTGTTGATCCACTTCGTTCCTCAATTTTATTCTTTGTTCGAGGAACGTTATGTACGTGTTGAGTGGCGGAACGGAATTAAAAATAATTATAATAATACCGATCGTTTCCCGTCCCATTAGAGTCACGTCGTGCCGTCTACACAATAGCATCATCATCACCAACAGCCATCTTTTGTCCACTGCTGGACATAGGCTTTCCCCAATTCTCGCCACCACACTCGAGCATATTAGAATTTAAATGAAAATAATAATTCACAACACACGTTCTCCTATAAAATGTTGCTTCACAAGTACATTCTTGTCCGCGCAGTGATTGATTGTTGTCAAAGCTGTCTGGAGTATACGTCACCTCACCTCGTGCGCGGGACACATCTATCATTCTTATCTTAAATTTGTGAGACATCATTGCTACAGTGACTGGTTCCTAGTGTAGATCAAAAATAACTTAGGTATGTAGGATACATTTCAGTATCTACACTTCTATTCTAATATTGCAAAGCGGGAGAGTTTGTTTGGTTGATTGCGCTAATATAACGAACTGATTTGGTGCAAATTCGATATATCTTTTTGTATTGTATAGTGAATTTATAGAAAGGGGGTCTAATGATGAGTGGATATATGGCATCGATTTCCATTCAGGGAATGATTATATTTAATTGTGCTGGTATACGAAACCGCGTTTCGTGAAATGTCTCAAAATTAGGTGCAAAGTGGTAATTGGAAAGTTCTATCACTAGGTTAACGTAGTGTGAAGACTTTCCATTCCTCATTATTATTTCTCAAGCGTAAAATTGAAATACTAGAAAATTTTAGATCCAAAATTCAGTTCGTCTATTTTTCATCAAGATTAAACATTTAGATTGTCACTCACTAATCGTATTAAAGTAAGTAGACAAAAACTGTAACATAAGTTTATTTCATAGAAAGGTCCAATGTCATTACAGCTCTGACCTTTGCCTAGTAGAGGTGAAAATTAAATAAGTAGCGAGACGACCTTTTATATAAAGTATTTACAATTTACAATATTTTAAAGGTCAACTATACTGAAAAACCCAATTCAAACTGAAAAACACAATTTTAACTGTCTACAACCACAGTCAAACTTTTTTTTTTCAATGACTAGTGAATGTTTTGTAAGACCCACATTCCCCCCCTTCCAGAGGTTCTGCGCCTGGTAACTATTAAACATTTATTATTTTAGATACAGTTATCGTATAAGTAAGCAATAATTACAAATTAGGGGAAATAATTATACGAGTATGTTAAGGTTAATATAAAATATATAATTAATCCGCATAGTCATCCGCAATTTTGCTTGTTTGCTTGTTTCCATTTCATTTTGTCATGCTATATTTTAATTTTCTTAGACCAGTAGTGTCGTCTGCGCCTTGTCAGCGCATTGTAATTAATTTTATAAAACTAATTTTTTGTTAAGCGCGTTACTCTTAGTAACTGCTGGTTGCTTCATTTATCGAAGGTTATTTTTTCACGCTATATTCTATATTCCGCACATATATATAAGAGGCTCGGACTCGGCTGGGCAGCGTTTGGGAAACTACAAAATATCTTCTCGTCTAGTATCCCTCAGTGCCTG
>FAPP01017990.1:0-13991 GCA_001485965.1 Heliconius ismenius | reverse complement strand
TAACACTAGGCTCCCTCTGCCTGGCTTTATAATATAACAATCGATTAATTAATTGAAAAGCGAAAAGTAACTTCCGTTAGCATTAAATTATATCTGTTTTAGATGAAAAGTGCAACACTTGGTCGCGCCAGCAAAAATGAAGAGATCCCAAAACATGACGAGGTTCATGAATATCATGAAATATCTGATACTGACACGGTAAATAATAAAATAAGTTTGATAAATTAAACCACTTATTTTTGTTGTGTAAATGAGTATATTGAAATAAAAATCAAAAAAGTCAAAATCTAAAATCTCAAAAAGCAAAAAGAGCAGAAAAAGGCACAAACCATCAAAGTCCGTGGTGTGTTGGGTTTTATTTTATAATAATCTTAAAAAAATCACCTATTTCATATTACAAATAATAAATGCATGTTTGAGGTCATAGTGGCGCGGCATCTAACTGTTAACGCGGTGACTTTGGTCTCGATTTCCATTTGGAAAAATTAATAATAATATTTCCTCCACGATGTTGAGTTCCACCACTCAACTTGCAATGTCCAACTACAATGTTCTCCTTGCCGTAACCTGCCATATATAGAAAATAGCGTGAACCTTAAAAAGACATTTTAATAAAATCCAATGAAATTTTTACGTTATTTATTTACATTTGCAGGAAAGTATTGCAGCCGAGTTGAAAGGAGATTGTCCTCCAGCAAGTCCTATTATTGTAAGTATTTTTAAGTAATACATTTCAATGTTAGAAAATGTGCCCGTAGAGGTCGTCGTGGCGCAGCGCTACATGCGTGTGACTGTAACGCGATGGGTTCGATCCCTCTGCCTACCCTGCTGTGTGAGGGATAGACCGTGAAGCTGATTTTCATGTTAGAAAATAGAGGTCATCCATTTGTTACGTCCTACTTAAAAGGGAAGGCAGAAAGCTGGCAAAGTGTGACAATGGATGGGAGAATATACAAACATAATATTGGAACTGCTTTTTTTATTAAATTATTTGTAGGTATAGTACGAGTGCGATGTGTACTAAAAGAAAACTGTAGCCATTGCAAGGAGAGCCGCTACGAGATCGATATTATTGTATTGCCCCTTATTGTATTTACTTCATTAATACTAAATACTAAATTTATTTACAATTTTTTACCTTATAGAAAGGATGTGCTGACTTTAGTCAAAGTTTGCTGGACGAAATGGAGTCTATATTCAGAAGCCTGGATGTAAAGCGCGATGAAGAAGTAAGTTATAATTTTATTTCCTAAGAACAAAAGGAATTACATGACACTTCATTTTTAAAAAGAAAAATTAATCCGACTACTCTATCAAGAGCACAAAAAAATTCACAATTATCATAAAATATATTTATCATCTATATATAATTTTAATTGTTTTTCTTATAATCTGCCTAAAATACCTTCCTTTGCGTATTAAGTAAATCGAATAGTAACTTTTATATATATATAAATTAAATGTGTATATTTTTATTTTATGTATTATTTTTATATGCCACTATATAATTTTAAATACAATTAGATCTATATTTTTAACATTTTTAAAGTGTTGCACACTAAGGGTAGAAAAATGTTTTAGAAAAGTTAAAAATTTGAACGTAAAGGGACTCGAACCCTCGTCTCTGGTTTACCGTCCAAGCGGTTTGATCAGAAAACCATTAGTTCTTTTCAAGTTTCTTCGAAATTCTTTTATACTGGTTACAAATTATTTATTGCAATTATATAACGCGTGGATGGTTGCCAAGTGGCAGGAGTTCGACTTTTTATAGTAAAAAAAAATTAGACCGTCTCTACATCAGTATCATGTTTTGCAGACTCACGAGCTTTCTGTGGACTTGTCACTGTATGGATTCAATTCGACCCATTACACTTTAACTTACATATAAACCAAAATTTAGACACAAAATAATAAGATCATCGAAATTAATTATTATCTTCTCGATTGGCAATTAATGAAAGACATTATTTTTTCAAAATTTCCCTTTATCAGGTTCCAAATCACTTTTCGGACCGTGGGTAAGACTAGACTTGGTTGCAGTTAGAATGTTATTAAATATGCTAGTTTTTAATGTTTATATTAGAGCAATAGTGTAGTAATTGAGAAAATATTGTTACACCTGTCATAATTTTGACAGTAACATATTTTTCTCATTTACATTGTTTGAGTGTAGTTTGAAATATATAATATAAATAATATAATGGGCTTTTTATAGCCAACGTTTTCGAACACTTTTTGTTCGTAGCGTACGATGTGCGTACGCGAACGTAGAAAGAGACTTTTGTTCCGTGTTAACTCTTAAATGTTGTTATGACACCATAACTCGTAATAAAAAAATTATGTCTCCTTTTTCCTATTTTATTCATTCCTATGGTTTTTGGTAAACCAAGCCAAATCATTTGTGTAAAATATAATCATTAACCATAAAAATTAATTTGTTCGGTAAATATATTAAAGTTATCTTTGCGACTTTTCGAAGATGAACTGATATTCATTATAGACTGGTAGCATAAAAAAGACTTCTAAAAATATTCTCATGTCAATTAGATATTATATTCCGAAATGAACGGGCTTTGAATGTTAATTAAAGATATTATATACATAACAAATCTTATATTATAGTTTTATTTATACAACAAACCTATTTAATTTGTGTATGAATTAAGTTTGCAACGTTTTATTAAACTTTATTATTAATCTAATATAAATAGTATGTTTAATACAGTATCCATATTGTTACACCTGTGTAGGGTATCCAGAAAATACGGACAAATATTTAAATGTCAAAGAACTTACTAAAATATTTAAAAAGTTAATTTTTATTAATATAATTATGTTAAGTAATGTTCGTTCAACAACAATCGTTGCAGGGCGTGTGTGACAAGTTGAACCATCTTATTGGAAACAAAAGTCTTTATGCTTATATACAACTGGCGAAAACTAATCAGAAAGTTTGGTCCTGTGACGGTGACCGTTCACCGCAGTTCTTGTCACTTGGGTGGGGTGGTCAGTTGTCATCTCCTCTATGACAAAGATAAACAAACAAACCTGCCAACCTTCTCAAACAAAATAACGCCAAATTGAAATTTGTCTCTACTTCCTGGATAGCCTCCCCTACATACATATATATTTATAAAATGAACATCATCATTTTTGTAAATATAATAATATATAGAAGTAGATTACATCGAAGGAAGATTATGCTAATTTAAAGTAAGAAGTCTCAAAAAGACATGTTTATATCGTTTGTATGTTTTTATCTATATTGTTTGTGTGCTAATTTTTTTTTCATTGGCTTTAATTAAAGTACAGCAATAGCATTTACAGATGTTTCTATTTTATGCAATGATCACTGCGTAATATCTAATATCACAAATTATTATTCTATATAAATATAATCAATCTTTAAGTTTGAAGAAAACTTACCGTTTTAAGATTTAAAACATCATTTAATTTACTTCATATTGAATATTGCATGGATGTTTAATATGTAATTTGCAAGTACGTAAACGTGTTTAGATATGTGATATATTATTTAAATTTCTTAGTGTCCTTATAAACCCTTTTTACGTGCATGGGTTCATAGCCACCATTCACATTAGCGTTTGTAAAGTTCACATTATTGTTTTAGTTTTAGTGCTTAACGTAAGTTTAATATATAATTTAAAATAATAAAAAATACGTTTTCAGGTTCGAACAATGCAAAGCGAAGTGGAAGCCGCTTTAAGGTTAGTATCAGCCCTATTTTTTATTATGAAATAACCCATCCTCGATCCGATCTTATATTCTTGTATGAGAAATATCCTTATATGCGTCACTGGATCGTACCTTGACCGAAACGATATTATAAATGCTCTCATATTACAATAGGAATATTATAATCTATTAACACACATTTTTTAAAAACCATATAAATAATAAGAAAATTTAATTAAAGTAAGAGTAGTTTCAATCATTCATCCAATTTATGCCAAAGAGGAATTTCTCATTAGACGACTAATTCTTGTTAATACTAGTATTAAGTCCTGCACAAATAATGGAATTTATACGCTCAACGTTTTGCTAGAAATAATTAAAATATGATTACGCCATCGCTTACTGTATAAGCGATGGCCTAATCGATACGACACGGCGATGGCGATAGATTGGTTATGTTTCGAAAAAAATATGACATAATTAGTATAACGAGAATGTCGTGGAATTGTGGCACAGCGTCTGACCAAACGCTATGGTGGCTGCTTCTATTCCCACTCGATGCTCCACCTCTCAACATGCAGTGTCTCGAAAATTGGGCGCTGTGTAGGGAAGGAATTATCTTAACACTAGGTTGCCTCTACCTACTCTGCTATATACACGAAACAGCGTAAAGCTAGAGAATGCCATTTCTTACTAAATAAACTATTGTTAGAATGATTTTTTATGTAATTTATAGAGCTCACACTTTAAGCAAAATGGATAAAAAGAAGGGATCGAATACTGGTACTATGAAACCTATGTCGGCACACGATGAGAAGACACTCAACACAGCTGTTGCTATGGCAAATGAAATTACAACTAAGTAAGTCCATATTATAATATTTTTATTAAAAAAACCAATCAAGTGCGAGTCAGACTCGCCTACCGAGGGTTCAGTACCAATGTCACGACACCTTATGGGCAGCATAGTGATCCCAAAAGGGTTTTTCTCCTATTGTGGCACCTACTGAAACTTAATACAGATTAGTTACTGATATGTATATATAGCCAATTAAGCCATATTTTGCCATATGCATAGCTATAGTATGTAGTAATGTATTTTTTAGTAGTTTATCCCTTCAGCAAGTTGGCCGTATGATATGTTGTAGCATATCACTCACAGCTCCTCTATTTTATATAAGCTTTGATTATGTTTTAAAATTGTATTATCTATTTATAGGTCTATGAACGATTTGGAAAGTGAACAGAAACCGTTAAACTCGCCGTGTGAAAAGTCCAAGTTTCATTTCAAATTTCCACTCGTTCCGTCTTTACATGCTACTCACCATGATACAGAGAAAGAGCCAAATAGTAAGCATTATATTTTTTTTGTTTAAAAATCAAAATCGATATTCATGTATGGCATTCATGGCATAATTGTTTTACTGAAAAAAAAATACTAAAAATATTTATATGTAATTTAAAAATACATTCTAGATAAAGCGGAACGACGCAACTTTAGTGAAGAAGCAAAAAGTGTTCCAGATATTCAGGTATATAAATTTATTTAGGTTTATTTAAAAATTTTCCAATAAAATTGATGAACAATAAAATTGTGTAACCAATTTGACGACATCTTAAATTTACAGCGTCTTTTTTCATTTATTTAAACTTTAAAGTATTTTATACTCTTAATATTAAGTCTCAAAAAAATATCTTTGGAAAGTTATCTTAAAGAGAAAAGAATTTTGAAACCTAGACTTATCTTTGTTTAATTTTATAAAACTTAAAAGTTTTATGTGAAACGCGCTAATCGCAGGAGTTACTGGTCGTAAAAAATATTTTTGAATATGATTAATTTATAGAGGAAGGCTCTCATAAAACACAATATATACTTACTTGAGAGTTATGATCCATGAGCCCTACAAAACAATTATCGCCAATATAAAAAAAAAAAAAATTATTTTATTACAAAAATTTACAGGCAACTCTAACAGAGGAAAGTAAACAAGCGTATGCGAGTCTCATAGAGCAACCGACGCCGTCATCGTCGCTCATGTCACAGATGAACCAGGATATGCCCAACGCCACACTGCCCAAACCCTCGACCATACCGAAACCAGCCCCCAGACACAATAATCAGCAATTCCATTCTTTACAAAAGATTACATATCCACACAGGTATTAAACCCTTTATTTATATAGAAGCTAATATAGCAACATTCACTTTTCTTCTAGCTATTATTTTGTCTTTTTTGTCTATTATTTTTATTTTTCGCTCAGCAAAGACAAGACAAATGGCGTAGAGTTTTACCACTCGATATGCAACAATTCAGATATATGTATACACATTGTTCTTTAATCATTGCAGGACTAAGACATCGGAAACTCTTAAGGATATCAAAACGGAAATGGATGAGGTAACTGAAGCCTGATAAAATATATGTACGGTACAGTCAACGAGTCTCGCAGCAGTCTACAGCTAATTTCAGGGCTCGTCGGCTGTACAGTATTAAATTCATTTATATTTACATGTATTTATATTCTTTATTACAGTTTTTTAGCAATAATTGTTTCCTTGTCACATTTCAGAATTTAAATCAATCTAACTCAATTCCACTCCCGCCAAGGGGTAGCAAACCAAAATTAGTAGATAAACCGAGACACTTTAGGAAATATCCTCTACGATTACCAGATTCCAGTACCTATGGGGTTAAAACACAAGCTATGGTAACTGAAGTGAAGGCACAACCAATTATATATCAAAATACAGTTAGTTGTACAATATCTAGGAATAGAGTTAAAGAAGAAACACCTGAAGTCGGCATAGATGTATTTGACGGTCCGTCTTTACCTGTAAAAGCTGACACTAATCCTTTCATAGCAATACCTAATGAAACTATTAAACCTGGGCCCAGCTCAGTAAATCCATTTAAATGCTATTTAGAAGAGAATAATTTTGATAATGATATGGACAAACCCGTTGAGAGCTCTAGTGGAGAAAATTTCCCTAAAAAGTCATTGAACAAAGGTAAGGTTTATATTTTATTTCGTTTTATTATATATTTTTTAGTTTAACACTGTATCACGCATATAGCAGGGTATACAGTTACGCTCGATTTTTGAGACATTACGTAAAAGATAAATTAATCATTGCTCCGAGAGGGAATCGAATCCAACTATTATGATATAGTATACAATAGTATAGAATAACTAATAGAAGAATAGTATAGTATAGAATAACTAATTAATAATGGAAGCGTCAGCGCTCCTTTTACGGGAACAGCATATAGGGTAAAATATTTTAAACCCATACCTAAAGAAATAATCAAGATACCTCAACAGTTTAGACGTAGGCTTTTTTTTCATTTCACGATGTTTAGCCATCCTGTATGTCGTGTGATGCAACTTCGTAACTACGCAAAGATACCAATAACGTAAACATATACTACTAAAGTTAACCTTTAACAAATAAAAACAACTAATGTTTATTTAACAAACACTCTGTATATAACCAATATTTTTTCTTGCAGATCACGTGTCAGTTGAGGATTTACTAGAGTTCGCTGATCAAAAACCATCGGCAAAACAGCGAGGTGTCGAGTCTGATGAAGTCAGAATTATAAGTAAAGTCCTCAAACAGCAGGTATAGTAATAATTTATCTTATATAATGTGTTGGAGAGGCAGTCGTGGCGCAGCGGTACAAGGGTGTGACTGTAACGATTGTGGGTTCGATCCCCACTCGTGGCAATGGAATGTTTATTTACATTTATAATTTCATCTCTTCGATGAGTTCCGTCACTCAACACGCAATACCTTCAGAATTTAGCGGAAAGTGGGGAACGGAGTATCAACACTAGGTCCCATCTGCCCACCTTGCTGCGTGCAAGATACAGCATGAAGCTGATTTATTTAGTGTGTTGGAATATCCTAAGCTATTATGGGGGATCCTGTACAATCTTATAATTTTCTATCTTCAGATTTTCTATTTATTTATTTAAGTAAGCTACATTCGTTCATAAAGGCCAATTAATGTTTTCTTGAAAAATGTTGTATCTCTATCGTCTTGTCTTATCTCCAGGTTACACCCGAAAGATGTCTCGAAGCTTTGGAATTTAGCGGCTGGAACGTACACATAGCCATAAAGTTGTTGAGAGTGAAAATAGCCATCGGTGATGAACCCAAAGTCTCCTTTGAAGATTGTCAAAAAGAATTGGAAGTCGCTGACGGCGATATAGTTAAAGCGTCTGCTGTTCTCGTTCTGTCTAATAAAGATATACAAAAATATTATTTTGTTTAATTTTTCAATGTGATATTTGCTATATTTATCGATTATATTTGGATCTATCTTTATTTATGTATGTTTATTTTCGTCGTGGTAATATCTTGAATGAACCGGTCGCGCTCGGTTTCAAGCAATTGCAGTCAATCAAACTTTGACCGTAATAATATTGAATTTGGAGCTGAAGGCCAGTCGTGGCGCAGGGGCACAAAGTGTAACTGTAAACGTGACAGGAAATTATATATTTAATATTTCCATTTTCGTCACTTTGGTGATGATGCGAAGCGAATCGTTGAGTGTCACCACTGACGCTATATTTTCTGAATTCGTCGTAATATTATACGAAAATTAAAATTAATTTGATTAAAATATAAATACAATATTTAGTTTAGTATAATAATACGATTGTTACGCCAGATGAACTAATATTTTTACATCATTTCGTAATACATAAAGAATTTCAACCACTTCACCTAACCTCAGCTGCCAGCCGTAGCTCTATCTATAATTAAAATAATTATTTTAGGATTTCATTAAATAACATTGACCATTTCGTAAAGTAGCCACACGCTTAGGATCATTAATATCGTCGGCGCAAATTATAGCCTGGCCACTGGACAATGCAGCATTTCCTGAAATGCTGGGTAATTTTATTAATAAGCCAATTCTAAGAATATGTACTTATTTTACTATTAGGTACTTGTTATATCGTATAAATGTGAACTGAATTGTATCTTTATGACTATAAGATAACAAAAGATATCACACGATTATGTAAACATTAATTTTACGAATGTACCTTCATAGTATGTTAATATATTACTAAAAGGTGTTGAATTAGTATACTTTTAACATGATGATGAAAATATATTTTTAAATATGTGTCGAGTTATACACATATCTACCTACTATCCAACATAGGTTTCCACCAAGAATTTCCACGTCGATCGTTCCTGCGCTGCCTGTATCCAGCGGTTTCCCGCGACCTTGACCAGATTGTCAGTCCATCTGGTAGAGGGCCTGCCACCGAGTGTCCCTAAGTTTGCACTAAGAACCTTGGCGCCCCAAATGCCATCGGTTCTCACCATATTTCCCGCCCACTGCCACTTCAGCTGAGCAATGTTTAAGTTTTAAGTATTTTATTTACATACAAGTAAAATTATTAAATTATTATCTGAGATCTATACAGCAGTTACTTGTAGTCTTGTGGATATCTTATAGTATTTTATATCTTGAAATGAATGTTGTCCAAAACTTGCCTTTCTAGGGTTTTGTACCTCGAAAGGAAAAAGCGGAACCCGGATCACTGTTGCCTGTCAGCCAGCCAAGACCCTTTTTCTCAGGATAATCTCGATTAGCAAGTAGATTAATAGCACAATAACGAACAAAACGATGTATCTATACAATACCTAGCTAAAGACATTAACTAATTTATATATCTAGCACATATAAACACGTACTTATAAAGTAATCAAACAAGTAAAGGTATAGATTATAAAGTGTTATTCATCTTGGTCTTTACCGCAACTATTAGAGTTAACAATATTATCATATTATTTTAATTATAATAAATATTTTGCCCACTCATTAATGCATTAACTATAATATAAGAAAGAGAACAGACCAGTCGCGGGGAAGGGCCACAAGTGTGTGACTGTAAACGCGAGAGATTGCGGGGTCGATTCTCACTCAAGATAAATAATACTTTCATGACAATAAAAATGTCATTTCCTTGCTTCAGTAACGAGGCAACGCGCGGCGTTATGTTCCATCACTCTACACGCATTTTCCAGAAATCGGCGGAAAGCGGGGAACTAAAGGATCTTAATGAGAACCAAGTGTCTTAACACTAGGAGGTGGAGGTGGAGTTCCGCCATTTAACCAACATTGCCTCCAGAAATCGGCGGAAAGTGGGTAAAGGAAGTGTCTTAACGGATTCGAAGTGGCTTATGACTAGGTTCCCAGGTTCCCTATACCTACCCTGCTATTTTGGGATACAACGAGAAGCTAAAAAAATGAATGTACACATTTTTTATTGTTTTAATAGATTACTATAGGTACTAGTTACTTAGACCAGCTTTGATCTCTACTATCTTTGTCTGTTGTATGTCAGAAGCGGAACTCGGTAACGGGCGTGTTAGTCATAAAAATTGAAACAAATAAAAGCCAAATTCAAAATAATTTTCATTTTAAAATTCCCGAAATGGAAATATGAAAATCTAGCATTCCACAGACTCATAGCGTCTCATTGAGGCACTCATACCAGTATCTGGAATTGCAACCCAAGTGTAGAACAAAGGGGAACTTAGAAACAATTTATTAAAACAACGCATTCTCATTTTAATCTACAAAACTACCATTTAACTAACACGAATCAATTATAAAGCTATAAATAACGAAATTACATCTAGTGTTATGTTTGTACTTTGCATCAAGGAAGTAATACCCAGGGAATATTATGATAGAAAAGCCAAGCTGGGCAAGTATTAGCTCTACAATCTACATATAATATAATCTCAATAGCGGTAGATACGCCCAAAGACGCATGCGCGAGTTTTTCGGCCTAGTTCTCGGACGAGGCCGGTGTCCGCGTGTGTATAGAGCGTGTACGACAGTAGGCCCCCTGGCGGTGTGCACTCGGGCCTCGGCAGTTGGCACGTAGGACGCGGCTCTCGACCTAGATACGCTGAACACCGCTTATACAGACGTTTTATATAACGGATATATAAGTTTGATGAGCTTGGGATATTAGTATGGCTTATATAAGTTTAATATGGTTTAGGTTTATTTTTGAAAGGCTTTTTTTTAATTTGGACAACGAACCAATGTTTCTCAAGCTAGCATTGTAAAAATTGTTTCGAAACGATTTGTTCGTTTCGTTACTTGAAAGCTGATGATTTGTATATTCTTTCATACATATGATTTATTTATATTTATCTATAATTCCAAAAATATATAATATAATTCGTACTTACCATGTTTTTGTTGTTTGGCTTAGAAAATAAAAATAGAATTTGCAAAAACGTAAACGTATTGAAAAATACAAAAACATACCTACAAATAATCAAAAATCTATAATAGCAGAAATATATCTAAAAAAATCTAAATCTTAATGTGTAGATAGATATTTCAAAAAGATTTATAACCTCAATAGTATTATGGTTAGTGCTTAAATGGGTTAAGAAAATGGCACATTTCATTTGGGACGTTGCTGAGCCCCCTATACACCTCTACCACCTACCCACCTACTTATATAACATGCAACCTAGTTTCTCTCCTATAGGTACCTCCTGACAAATTCTACCTTCATGTCACCTACATACAAGGACGAAATCTGTTACAAGAAATTTATATGAAATAGTTCATATAAGTTTAAAACCATATGTAAAATTAACACCAAATATTCTAATTTCTTACAATATAAAAACAAATATCCAAATTATACTTACAAAACATACGTATAAAGATTTTAGAATTATTCGTGGCTCTACATATTTTACAGTAGATTCGCCATTTTGTTAAAAAAATTCTTTTGAATAAATGTTAGAGCTGAATGGGAACAAAATGATATCCGTTAAAACGTACGTACGGTAAAGAAAATATTCCAATATCATTTAAAGTAAAAAGTTAACACCTAGTACAGGAATAGATATTTCTTCCTTTAGCTCTTTTTGGAAACAATAAATTGACATCGGAGTGAGTCTTTAAATAATTTAATAGTTATTTTTATAATATATTTTTATATACTTTGAGAGATAGTGTTAAATTTTTAATTTGTAAGAGTTCTAGATCTTTAAAATTGTATTGTACTACGGATGAACAAAGAAAATTGAAACCTGAAATTTACCGACACGTTATACAAGTTTCAGTGTTGACTCGCTTCCATTGAAGTACATTTATTCCATCCAACCGGATATATCAGATCTTTAAAAACTTGTTACTAGGTGTGAAATAATATAAAACATACTAATAAAAAATATATTCCATTCTCATAAAATAAACTGAAAAAAAAAACACAAAGAGCGATGAATCTTTATAATTGAATTATTTCTTTTTAAATACTAGATTTTTTTAAAAAAAGCTAGCAAAGGCTCACTTTTAAGTATATATATACGAGTATACATATTGTATTTATAGTAACAATAAACGATTCTCATATGTATTTGAATATAAGAAAATTTATTCTTATAGTAAAGTTCTATGTTGTAATATTGCTTGTTCACGAACCGAGCCCAAAAATATATAGTAAGAGCAATCTATATTAATTAACAATAAAATGGATATTTGAATAAAATTAAATGTAGATTCAGTTATTAATCGAATAGGCCTTAAAGTGTTGTATTGGGAACGGCGTATTTACCTTATTTTTTCTCATAACAACAAATGCTGCTTGTAAAATTAAAACTCTTATTACATTTATTGAACAAAGCAATGCTTGCTATCGTTAGATATTTCATTTGCAGCGCGATGAAAAAACGGGCCGTGCACCGGGGTTCGGAAGTAGGGCACCCAGTTTATCCCCCCCTCCCCTCGCTGGTAGGGAGTGCCGACCTATTTGTTTCCTGCTTTACGTAAGGCTGAGCCGGCCTTGGTGCAGTCTAAATATGACTATGATACCTTTTGTTCTTCTCGTGTTTTAATGAAAATTCTAGGCCTTAAAAAACTAGTCGTATAAAATAGGTATAGTAAATTTTTTTTAATAAATACGTGAGTAATTGAGAAAAAATTATTAATTTTAATGGCTTTTTTAATATAGTGAATATAAACCTAAACCTTTATGAGCAGGCATTTTTTTATATCTATTCAGAAATATCTATTCAGATATCTAAAATATTATTCACATATATTTTAATAAGAGTTCATGAAATATTTTCTATGATAGTTGCTCCTAATGTAGTAATGGAAGTACTAATATTTTTTAAATTGTTATTTTTTCCCAACTCATATCTCTTTCACATAGCGAAATGGATAAAGGGAGCCTATTACACTCCGTCCTTCACTCTACGCCATTTTAATAAGCCTTTACCTAACCAAATCGAAAAAATATAAATATTATTATTTATAATAATAGTACGCCCGAAAGCGATTGAGCCAATATCATTCCTCGCAGACAGATACTACCCTACTTATCAACTGCGCTACAATGGCGTCAGCTATTATTATAACTATAAATAATAATATTGTTTTGTACTGATTACAAAGCTCAGGCATGAATGCACGGGTAGGCAAACGGAACCTAGTGTTAAGACACTCAGTACCCCATTTTCCGAATTTTGATGGTGGGACTCAACGTTGCGATTGGAAACGAACCAGAGCGAAGAAAATGCGATTCAGATTCCGTCAGTTGGAATCGAACCCACATCCTGTCGCGTTTACAATCAAACTTTGTGCCCCTCAGCCACAACTGACCATTATCGTGTAATTGTTTCTATTTACCTTTAGTAGTATTTTCTAATATTTAACAAAATACGTATGAACTCTTTATAGGTGCCTACTTTGATTTTTTAATATAACACTTAATTAGCAAAGGTGTATATTATATTTTTGAAAGCAAAAAATTTTGAAAACCTAAAAAAAAAGCTAATAGCATGGGAAAGTAGATTTAATTTGGATTGAGTTAAAATTCCAAATGCTCTAATGATTGTAACTTTCCCTTTCACGCACGGAGCGAGCGTTACAAAATAAAATTAGTATTGACCCAAATGCACTATAATAGCTGTAGGTACTTGCATGAGAAAAAAATGTGCTATACCTACATAAAGAATAACAAACTATCTAAATCATCTCTAAATGTATAGAGGATTAAATATGAAAGCAGAATATATTAGCTATAACTGGTAATAAGACAAATTAATTATTAGATATTTATTAGTATAATGTTAATGATTTGATCGTACGTAAATCTTGTGAAGTATGAATTCTTGGATGACATACCATTTAAAGGAATGATATCTGAAATAGTAATATATTATACTAGTGCACCCGAACGCGGCTACGCCCGCTTGCACTGTACGAATATTTATTAAATATATT
>FAPP01017981.1:18828-30033 GCA_001485965.1 Heliconius ismenius | reverse complement strand
CCGCTTTATTATATTAGTATTAGTATAGATTACAAAAGCAATAAGTAATATTTCGTCTCATTAATTATCCAGTGACAATTAAGTCTAGCTACACGTAGTAGGCCCGTTGTCCTTCGAACCAGTTTTGAGCGCTCTTACTAATTATTCGAGTGTAATCACTTTTTTTTTAATATTGCAATCGCGAAATGTATGAATGACGCCATTTTTAGTAAAGTTGCGGCAATCCATTTTGGCGGCGGCGTTTACCTTCCTTTCACCGGAGCGCGGCGCAGGCGCAACAAACCAGGTGCTGCAGTCCGACCGAAACTGGCTGCGGAGAGACGCGCTGGCTGGCCCTTGAGCCGTGGGCATACCTCGACTCATTATGACTATTACTCATTCCAAACGTAAGCAACTTACTAAATATGATAATGGTAACATACTTCACTATACAGTAATACTAATTCATTAAGCATTCTTAAAAAATATTTTATAACTATTTTTTTTCCTTTTCTTGCTTCCTTTTTATGTCGATAAACTTTAATGTTGTAGGCATAACGTAAGCCAACAGTATTTAATAGAACCATAAACAGATGAAGGTTGAAACTTAAAATAGAACAAGTGGCGATGTTCACTCAGTGACATTTAACTTAATACGGGAGCTGTCGTTGGGCTTAAAATAAGGTAATAATCGATACACAATTTTACAGGTGACCAGAATGTCTATACTAAAAATTTCAATACAGCATATGGGAAAACGTCAATAAAATCTTATGGAAATAATAATAATTATTAAAGCAAAATTTACTTTGACACTTTCGTTTCAGAAGCAAGGGCGGTTGCTCTCAAGGTTCGTTAAAAATAGAGACGCGGTGCGATGCCAAAGCTGCGTTGCCCGCTTATAGTTGCGCGTAGGTATATTAAAACGCCGCTTCTGCGATCCGCTTCTTCACATCGCTTTACCCAATTTAGGACAGCGCGCGTTTCCACCACCGCCACCAGCCGTGACGTCGCGTCGGTGCGCGTCCGCGTCAAAACAATGCCCACGACGCGACGCCTTCAACAAATTGTCAAGTTTCACTATTCTATCATTTGTATTTTATACTTGTATCATGTATAAACATATTCTTAAAAGTAGGTTAATCACTTTATCCTATACATCCATAAATAATTAAAGGAAACGTTCAACGTATTTCGTGTAATTTTCCTTATTTACTTAATGCAAATAACAATTTTGAGAAATCCTTGTATCGATATTGAAACATTTATTGCACACGATATCTGAACAACCAAATAATATTTTTTTCTTAAAAAGTTGAATATATCATATATTTTTATTTCTCTTGATCATTCACTGACAAAATAAGCAAGAACAACATAATCAATAACAATTATAATTACTAATATGGTTATTAACATAACTACTGCAAGATAAACAAATATTTTTTTAACTTAATAATAGGTACATCAATTAAGGAAACGGCCGTCTATTACGTTTAGAGAAATATAATTTTGAAATCTAAATTGCTTATATTTTAAGTTTTCTCACGTCACACAAAACCTAGGCAAAGCACCCATTTTACAGATTTTGTTTGCTGGGTGGTGGAACTCTATGTTTACCATACCAAAAGCGGAAGTCAGAAATGATAGGAGAGAGAAGAAACACTTCCAATCACTGTACCACGAAGGGAGACTGCTTATATTTAATATGCTTTTTTTTAACATACATGAAAATATCCCCAAAATGACAAGGTAGCATTTGTATCACTCCTTAAGATATATTTATATAAACTGAATAAGTATTAAATTAGTAAACAAACACAGAAAACACTTTTCGTAAAAGACACAAATATTAATATAATTAATAAATATTACCTATATGCAACCATTTTTAAAACCAAAACAAATGACACTACATCAACTACACATGTTTAAATACGGCACTAACACAAAAACTAAGGGTCTGTGACGGATGCGGTCTGCACCTCGGTGCCTCGGCGCACCAGCCGGCGCGTCCCGAGCCACTACAGTATGACACTCCGCAGTCTGCTGACTGCTCAGCCAGCCCCAGTCACGTCACTGCTTCCCTTTGAACCGAGCGCGAACTACCGCGTAAATATAGAAACTCCACGCAGAAGAGCACGCTTCGATTTTAGCCTGTTGCGTACATGCTATTGTTATTGTTTTCAAATTAGTCTGCGTTATAGTATTAAAATATTAACCAATAACTAAAATAATCTTCCTTCCCAATAAAATAGGTTAATTATAGGCCGTATGTTATATCAATATCACTCGAGAAAGTGAAATATTTACGTTTATATTTCCATTTTCTTCGCTCTGGTGTCGAGGCAAAGCGCGGCGTTGAGTTCTGCCACTCAACACGCAATGCCTCCAGAATTCGGCAGAAAGAGGGGTTAACAAAATAATATCTGTATTATCCTTTGTAGCATCTCCATTTTTTATTAATGTATTTCTTTTCATCTAAAAAATTTTTTAATTAAAATGTGTTGTAATTATTGTTAATAATAAAAGCCAGCTCTTTTCAAGGAACGATTAACAGACGTGTGAAAATTTCGCAATATAAGGTTCTGAAAGTAAAGCTTAATAAATCACTGGGAGATTTAAAAGAACGGCTTCCTACTATTGCTGCGTTGAATTTTTTATGTGTAATACTTTACCTACAATAAAAAATATAGATAAGCTGTTGTGGAATTAACAGTACTTTAGAACAAAATTAATTTATAACTCTAAGACATCTACTATTGCTGTATGCTGCAATCATTATTGAAATAGAAGACGTTCATATTTATTTGGGAAGTATATTCAGTATAGATGGAAGACACGAGATGAATGTGGAAAGGCGTATTGCTGTCAGTAACAGGGTTAACGGAGCCTAAGCTGTATTGATGAGACGGTGAAACGTCAGCATAGCTGCACGTTTGGCCGTACCCAATGCAGTGTTGGTAACTTGGTACCGCTGTTTACGGCAGCGAAATTTGGCTATTACAGAAAAAGAATGAAAGAAAAATGAATGCCGTGGACCTTTTCCAAGGATATGCGGAGTCAGCTTAACTAATCGAATCCGTAATGAAGAGATACACAGAACGGCAGGTACTGGCGAGGATGTCACGGTGAGAATGAAGAAGAACTTGCTTAGCTGGTAGAACAATAATTACTGTTTAATAGTTAGTATGTTTCATATCCAAACAAATAGAGCTAATGTTAATAACATGGCATAGTACAACTTTTATACAGTTGGTTGTAAAAATGAAATTAAATACAGTGAAAAAATGAAAATGTAAAATTATTTTGAATTTACGTTTGAATGAATTTTGCTTATATAAAATTAGTTGCTAAATCCGTACATATGAATATAATTTTTTAAGCGAATAGTATTACCTACCTCTTGCTGGCACGATTTCCGACATCTTCTTCAGAAACCTCATTAGCTTTTTCTTCTTCTTCATCCTGCTAACAAAATAAAGAGAATAATTACATACTATTTAATTAACATGGTGGATATTATTTTCATTATTATCATCATCATCTCATCCAACTTCCTCCGCTCTTGTCAGTTTATTAAAATTTTATGTCTTTCATAAAAGTAATAAAAGCTGAAATAGTAAAAAAGTTTTTATTTTATATATGTTTTTAAGGAAATACACATTGTTACTTGTTTATTTTTAGGATGCTGTGCGCACGGGCAAGGGCAGTCCTCCGTGACTTTCTTGCTCCTGCGTTTTTCTTAATTAAGTTTTTGTTTTTGTAAAGTGTGACATAAACGTCGATGGGTATATCCGTGAAGTTCCTAAATAATTGCATTCATGAGGGCTAGTAGGGTTCCCTACTAGATCTCATGAACGCAACTATCAATGTCAGTTAGATGTTATGGTGTCATGAGGGCAAGAAGAGACCTTCCAAATGCCATTTCCTGAGTTTGAATATTCTGCGCTCCTTAGTGTTGGTCGTTGGTGGACGTCGATGAGGTTGATTGTGGTGCAGTTAGTTGGTTTCGTTTGTATATTGTAGGTGTTTGTTTATTGTAGGAAATGACCATTTTGAAGTTGTGGTGACTATATGAGTCACGGATCCTTCATTTGCGTATGAACCTGCAAATAACGTCGTCCTCGGCGTCAGAGTAGAAGCCGAGTCGGGCGCTCTTGATGATGTGAGATTAGTTTATGGTGAGGGTGCGCCGTATCCTTTTCTGATAAGGTCTGCTTTCTCTGCTTGCGTATCGACTCTGTACCCGGTTCTGTTGGGGGATTCTATTTGGGTGGAAACACCCGTGTATCGCAGTCGCCCGTAGGTCTGAGTAGATTCTGTCATAAACTTCGTTGAGCGCATGTGTCACGTCTAGTGGATATTTGTAGGATCTGGCTAGCCCTTGATTGAAGGCCATCAGGAAGTTTTGGCTGATATAGTACTTTTGGAAGAGTTTAGTCTTGATAAAGCAAAGTTGGTTGATGTCCCCGATGAATGTAGTGTATCTTTGATAATATGGCCACCATTATGATTTTCCCAAAAAAGTTCATTAAAGCCTTGTCCCTGATAACTCTTGTGGGTGTTTCTGTAACACTGTCTACTCTTTGTGTCCCTTGTGCAACTAAAAGTGATCTTACTCCATGTAGTTAGAGATCGAATGTTATGTACCTGGGTGGGACATATCCTCCTGTTCATTTATCATCCTTATATATGAAGCCATCTTTCCCGCTGTAAGCTGCCTTGTGGGGGGGGATTTAGCTTGTTTCTCTTTAAGATATACCAATTTGTTATTGTCATACATGCATACCAACAGCAGATCTTCATTTTTGAGTTCAAAGGTCCTCATAATCTTTTCGCAAGTTGTAAGGTTGAATTCAACAATAATCAGTGTACTTGGAAATTGAATTAAAATTTATTTATCACCCTTAACAAGGATACTGACTGGGGTTTAGATATATAATGTAATATGTTACATATACCATAACATGGTTATAATACATACCATAACATTGTTCAGTACCCATTCTTAGATTTTTTCTTCTAAACAATTATACAGATTAAGATAGTTATAAAGATCACTAGTATTATTAAAGAGATAATGAGAACTTTTTTACTTATACCAATTTTAAATATTACACATACATTTTTAAATGATTTTAATTAATAATTAATTATTTAAAATTAAACAAATACAATTGTACTCACAATGAATACTCATAAAATTGTTATTTATATTTATATATTGTATATACATTTTACTATTAATAATATGTATTTTACTTTGTTGTTCCGTTTTTTAAATTATCTATATAAAACGATACCTCTATTAATTTAATGTTTTCATTTAAAATATCTTTGTACTTTAAAATTACAGTTAAAGAAAAATCATTAAAATTGTTAGCTTTATATTTAAACAGCAATTCATTAATAAATATATGCATATCCTTTTAATCACTTGTACGTACTAGAACAGATCATTACGAAAATAAATAATTTCCCTAAATTAATACTTTTGTTTAATAATAATACATTTAACTAGTTATAATTAAACCAACACTTACTTAGAGTTCGATAAAAGAACTTTTAAGAACAAAAGTATTATTTAATAATATTGTACAATAAAAACTTTGAGTTTATTTATGGTATATTCATTAGTCCTTACATTTCTTGTTAATTGTTTGTGTTCTAAATTATTGACCTAACTTTTACATCCGTTATTGTTACTCACCGTTTTCTTTGATGTTGGAACACTCGGGGTGCGTCGAATTGTTACAAGTGCCATACCACATTAGTCCTAACTAATCATTATCGGAGTAATACACAATCACAAACATAAAGTGAATTAATATCGACTTATCATAATACTAATCTAAGGATGAATCACTTATTTAACATTAAAATCATTTTAAGCCACTATAAACTGTAATTACTGTCATGACGGTAAAAATATTGTTAAGTATTTGAAATCTATTGCATAGATTTTTTTATTATATATCTACGACCACTAAACAACGAAAATACTAACTTGCATTTGCAATGCAATGCAATGGACAGACACATTTTTTTGTTACGTACAGATAGAACAAAGTTTTAAGCTGGTCAACCGAAAATAGATTACATAAAAAATATTTTGAAAACTATAGACAATATTCTTAAGAAGACATTCTGCAAGTCGAATTAATTTTATTTTATTTGAACTTCATGTATTAAATATATATTGTTGTTATCATATTTACATAATATGGAAGATAACTTATACTTTGAAATTTTAATATCGTAGTATATAATCTGTGTGTTACAATATAAATATTCTGTGCATAACCGTTTCACAGACTAATAATACAAGTAATAATATCAGTCGGATTGAACTTAAAATTATGTAATAAAAAATTTATGTACATTTTAGTTACTTGCAATGTTCTTACAACAAATAAGATATTTTTCTGTTGATTCTAAAATTATAATGACATCTTTACAGTTATACAAATATCTTTTACGTGAATGTGAAAGATTACCACCCGATGCTTGTAAACATTACAAATTTGCTGTCAAACAGGTAATGTCACAGTAGGAAATGAAAACAATTAAAACAGAAAATAACCACAACTTATTTAAGAATTACGTAAACAAACTTTTAAATAATTATACAGTTTGGCGGAGTTCAACATTCGTAGTATGTGTTATCATGATTTTAAGATGTATTAAAAAAAATAAACTGAAAGAAACTATTGTTTCAGAGCTATAAGCAACACATAGCTGAATCAGACCCAGAAAGGGTTAAAGAAATCATAACTAAAAGTATTGAAGATGCTAAGTGGATTGTAAATAAGGTATGAAACATTTAATAATCATGAAACATTACAATATTTGATTGACTACATTTCTGATTTCTTTTTTATATTTCAGTATACAAAGGAATAATGGATAAATTATTCACTTTATATATTAAGAGGACATGTAAGAAATATTTTCTTTATTACAAACAAATATTATAATAATTTATAATCATGATTGGTGAAAGAATAGAAGAATATGAAATACTTGAACATCTTGGGAAAGGTGGCTTTGCTCATGTATATAGAGCAAAATGTAGGAAAAGTAGCCTTTATGTGGCTATAAAAATGATAGATAAAGCTTTAATGGCTAATGCAGGTATGATAGAGCGAGTAAGACAAGAGGTCACAATACACTCACAATTGAAACATCCTGCAATTTTAGAATTATATACATTTTTTGAAGATGCACATTATGTTTATTTAGTATTAGAGTTAGCACATAATGGTGAATTAGCGAAACATTTTAAGTTAGGAACCTGTGGTCTTAGTGAAAAGGCTGCAGCAGATATATTTAGACAAGTTTTAAGTGGTGTTTTATACTTACACACTCATAATATAATACATAGAGACCTTTCTTTAAACAATTTATTGCTTACAAAAGATCTTTGTGTTAAGATAGCTGACTTTGGATTAGCAACACAATTAAATGGACCTGATGAAAAGCATGTCACTATGTGTGGTACACCTAACTACATATCACCTGAGGTAGCTTCTAGAAAAATGCATGGATTGCCTGCTGATGTATGGGGACTAGGGTGTATGTTGTATACATTGCTAGTCGGCAGCCCTCCTTTCCACACACAACATATTAAAACTACTCTAAATAAAGTAATTAATGCTGATTACAAAATACCAGCAGAGCTTTCTATTCAAGCACAAGATTTATTACAAAAGCTATTATGTAAAGATCCATCAAGAAGAATTACTTTAAAAGGTATTATGGAACATCCTTTTCTAAGCAATTATTGTAATATTATATCGAAGCAAGATTTATCAAGAGACTCTGGATTTCTTACCACGCTTCACAGTACACAACACAGTCAAAAAGCTAAAATCAATGAAAAGAATACTTATGAAGGATTACGCTTATTTAATGATCACCCTAATTTAAATAATAATCCAATTTCTAAAAAGAGTGTGGAAGAAAATTCATATAATTTTTTTGATAGTAGACAACAAAATCCTTTTTCATCATCAAATAGTGAACCCTTAAAGTTACTGTGTAACAAACTACCAGAATACAATACACTTCCAAGATGTGATAGTCCATGTCATAGTGGTAATATTATTGATTTTATGAAAAATCTTGATATCAAGTGTGCAAAGGTAGAGCCACCTAATTTTAATAATAAAGAAAATTTGACAAAGCCCTGTGTGCTAAATACAAATTGCTTGACAGTTCCACCACTTTGTGCTGACAGATTACCAACAATTTCTCACAAAACAAGAAATGCCATTTTAAAAATTGACTCTTCAGGTGTTATTGTAGAGTTCATTAAAAAAAAAGGGAAAGATAGAGAAGAAAGAGTTGTAGAGATATGCAAAATATCTAAGGATGGTATGAAGATTATCATATATTCTGTAGATAAAGAAGAAAAACAGCCAAATACAGCACACAATATAAGCCCTGATGAAATGTTCTCTTACCATAATTTACCGCAGAAACATTGGAAAAAGTATTTATATGCTGCACGCTTTGTAGATTTAGTAAAAGCTAAAACTCCAAAAATTACTCTCTATACAACACAAGCAAAATGTCAACTAATGGAAAATAGTGCAGATATTGAAATGTTTTTCTATAGTGGTGAGAAAGTAACGTTTACACCAGCAGATGGCCTAAAAGTAATTGATAAAAATTTAAAAACTCATGCAAACCCAAACTTAAATTCTGACTTAAAATATTTAACAGATCATTTTGAAGAATGCTCCAGTCGTTTAAAGAGGATTCAAAATGCTCTTTCATGCATTCCTGACGAATGTTTCCCGTTAATTATTGGTAAAAGACCAGTTCCACAAAATAACAATGTAACTCCTATGTCACAAGGTTTTTCAAATGCAGAACGCAATTACAACACTCCAGTATTCAATTTAGGATCTTTCCACCGAACTACAACTTGCTCTAGTCATACACCAAGTGAAGACAATCTAAGATATTAAAAGTTAGCTTTTAGTCCTGAGCTTAAATATTTAGAATGTCAGAAATTCTTAAATTCTAATGCATTTAATTTTATTTTTAGCTTACATTGTTAGTTTCTTAAATTATCGATTTGAGTATATAATTTATGATATGCTGTACTTTATGTATTAAAGATTGTAATAAATTCTCACTTTTTTCGTAATGTAGTAACACTTATAATATAGTATTACTTATCCCTGTTACTTATTTATGACAAGGATAATAAATAAAATATATAAAAGTATATTATGTAAATTGTTTTTTCTTTTTTATTTTTCAATTTTTACTAATAGATTTATTATTAAAACTACTTTAATTTACAAGTAATAAAAATATTTTATTAAAACATTAAAAAAAACTAGCATACTAGCTACTAAAATGCGGCTTTGCCCACTCACTTCACTCCTAGCTTATATTATTTTAAATTATTAAATCAGAATAATAACCTTATTTCTTTTAACACTTATGACGCAGAACAACTATTCGAAAGCCATTATATTCATATCTTAAGGTTTAGCTGGGCTGTTAGGGTTCCATATGAGCTGCTCCAGATCTTCATTTTTATTATATGGACAGAAGATGCTTGTTTTGTTGATCAACTTTTACTTAGACGCTATATTTATATTTCTTAGAGATTATCTAATCTCTAAGGCTGCTAGGGTTCCACGTCAGGTACTCCAGACCTTCATTTTTATTCTATGAGTGGAAATTGTTTGTCATGTTCTTCCATTTTCTCCAACACTGTATACTGATAATTTAGACAGCTGTTAAGGTTCCACATCAGGTATGCAGATTTTCAAAATAAACTATAGCCTAGATGTTGCCTAGACTTAATAGCTATACAACCAAAAAAGTTTCAATCAAATCCGTCCTGTGGTTCCGGAGATTAGCATGTACAAAAATATTAATAGACAAACACACATCTCTTTCTACCCACCCTGCTGTGTGCGGGATACAACGTAAATCTGATTTGTTTTAATTTAATTTTTAACTCAATTGTTATGGGTTCGATCATTCGTCATCAAAGATTTTCGTTTGACTACGCAAAGCAGTCTTCGGACACGTAATTTTCTTTTTCATTGCTTTAGGAATACATAGAAATCAAAGAATGTAGTAAATTTACGCTAAGTTCTTCCTGGCTATCTTAGTAATTGATAAAAAAATACACAAAGAAAATAAAAAGAAATAAATGTTTTCCGTTTATTTTAATTTGAAGTTTCAAGTGTAAGATCGCTTTTTGTATATAACCAGCGAGCGAGAAAAGTAATGAGAAAAAAAGACCTATATTTACGATATATAATTCGTGTATAAAACGACAAACAAAATTTTTTATGAATTATACATTCATATTCTATTAGCTTTTTTACGTCTCCTTATGTTTTTTTTTCGTAAATATTTTAATGTACAGACAATTTTTTTTCATATTAAATTATAGGTAGATAGGTACAGTGTGTAATTTTAGGAAGGTATTTTTTCTATACGTGTTTTTGGTAATAAAATATTTTATATAGCTTCACTGGGAAAAATGAAATATTCAATATTTTAATATTAAATAATCATACAAATAATTTTAAGTAGCAAGAATTGTTATTCTTAAATATTAATCTTTTCAAAGACAATATAAATTATAGATATTACAATTATTTCGTGTGGCAAGCATTATTATTCTCCATCTTTTTGTCACGATGCCTCCTAAGAAGCAACCCGAAAAATCCGGTATGTTTTATGAATTTTATAGAAAAATCATGATAAAATTACTTATTTTAGATTTTTAAATTACTTTGGAGACAGTTATAGTTACTGTTATAGTTAAATATTTTTATAAAGTTAATGAATCCAATCTTAACTAATGTATTTTGTTAGCCACGCGGTGCATGTCAATATATCGCGTTGTTCATTTCAATAAAATATTTTTGAGGATATGAATGTGTTATTAAATCTTATTGTTATTTGAAAATAATAATAAATGTCTTAAAAGATTATTATTATATATTTGTGACTAAACATAAGGATTGTCAGTGCACTCTAGGTTAGGTTAGAATGGTATACAGTTGAAAATCAAGAGTCTTAAGTGCTGTATTTTTAATTGTATAAATAGCTAATATTTTCTAAGTTTTCAGTCATCAATCTATGTGTTTTTAAAAAAATGTGCGGGAGTATAGTTTATATTCTATAGTTGGCCTTATATTAAAGCTATTTATTTAATTGTTTTTTCCCAAAATAAAGAAT
>FAPP01017981.1:0-13927 GCA_001485965.1 Heliconius ismenius | reverse complement strand
GGAGTGTCTTAACACTGGGTTCAGTCACTGCCTGCCCTACCGTGTGCGGGATACAGCGTGAAGCTGATTTAGTACTTTTTTGTAACGTCGGTTTACGTGTTGAATGATCTTTTTTTATATAAGTAGCCCGTAAACAAACGCCAAATTGTAATTAATTCAATATCATGATAATGTTTGAGACGCGGCGCGACGGCGAGGCATAAAAAGCGCGGTTCCCCTCGTCGGCCCTCACCTTGAGCAGCTGACCCCTATTGCGTCACTTAAACATTCATATTAAAATGGAGAGCGCGAGCAGTGTTTTTTTCGCAATTATTTATTTATTTATTATCCTGTTTGTTTTTTGATTCTAAAGGAACGCTTACTGCTGTAATATCATATTATGCTTATTTTTTATGAACCTTTGTGTATTTTATGTAAATGAATAACTTTATAGAGTACTAAAATTTTCTTCTATTAATAGAATTCCTTTTTGGTTAATAAAACACATGTTACACATTTAAGTAATAAGTATTAGTGTAGATATCATCAGGTTACTACCTACTGTACCATACAGCGTTGTCAGACGTCCCGATTATTAGCCCAAAAATAAATTGTCACGGTCGGGAAACGCATAGTCCCGCTTTTCATGGATTGTTTCACTTACTGTGTTAATCTTTTTTCAACTGTGGAAAAATCGGCACAGATTTAGTATTACTTGGGGCTCCAACAAATGTTAAGCCTAATATCAATAACTTTGACTAGTTTTTTTTTTCATTTATGTAATATCAATTTAATCATTGACCTAGCGGAAAAAAACATTTAACACCATTGATATATACGAAGAGATTATAAGATTTACATATTTATTCTACAATAAATAAGTATAAATGCTCAATTAAGTACGTATAATAATTTATATGTAATTTAGCATATACGCTATGCTATTCAAATAAATAATGAATCACCATTAAAATGTTTGTAGGTGCATTACTCCGTAAAGAATAATCTAGATCTGTATAACTAACATAATTATCTATTGCTATTTACCGAATACTAGCTATGCCTCATAATATTTAACTTCGTTAATAATATTCTAATAGATAAACTAATAAGTCATGAGACTAATAGAATACTATGAGATTCGAAATCAGGAACTCCGTAGTGTTTGCAAATTTAATTAGTTTTAATTTTAGGAGGAGCTTGGACAGCATAGAGAAGATAGTTAACGCTCATGTTGAAGGGGCCCTCTTAAGCAAAGGCACTTCTCCGAGTTCGTCTCTCTGCAATGCTAACGCCAAGAGTTTGCATTTTGCACGGTAAATCGGAAGGAGATTCACCTCTTATTAGTACCATTACACATGTATGTATTAGATGTCATAGGTACTTTATTATAATACACTTAACTTAAATAAGCAAATAAGTCATCACGGCGCAGTAGTACAGCGTCTCACTGTCAGCGCGGTGGTTATGGGTCCGATTCTCACTCAGGTAGTTTTTAGATGGCAAAGTAAATGGAAAACAATATTTTAAGAACTTTCTGGAATTTGTTAAATTCGTGTGTTTATTTAGGTCCATCGCAAAAACATTATGATCATGTAAAAGATTTATTAAAGATAAAAAAAAGGTTACTTACGTTAATACATCGGGCCAAAGATCAGGTTAAGTGAGGATTTTTTTAGTAAATATAATCCTTTTGAGAGATATCGATTACGTTCTGTTAATATATAAGCTTAAAGTGTACAAATAGAACCATCCAATCGTTTCTATAGACTAGTAAGAGTACCTGTACCTGTCTAATAAATTACCAAATTCATTGATAATATAAGTTGTACTTACGTCACAACTCAGTAACGCGTCTACTTTAAATTTTACTGTAATAATAAAATTATATTGAGGCCATAAGCATGGATTTGTTATAATTTCGAAATTGCAATTGTATTTTATTTAAATTGTTAGTTATCAATATTGTATATGTGTGCGAGGAAAACAACTTTTTATCTATGTAGGTATCTATTTACTTTGTGTCTTGTTACGTCACAAGTAGTTGAATATATTGCATAAATAAATCACTTCCCATTTGTAATGAAAAATTGGCGTAATATAAAATACAATGACTTGCCAGTCCGTACGCAAATTCATGATTTGATATTTTTTTATAAACTAATTAGAAGTCGATTGTCCAAATCTATCAATATTTTGCGGTTTCCAAGCCTAGTACCGACTTGCGCTTTGTCGAGGCTGGAACTGGAATGTCATCAACCAACCTGGCAGGTCCAATTAAAAACAGTATTTTACTATATCACGCTTGTCTAAGGTCTTTATTTATTAATCTTGTGATGCCGTTTTCATTTACAGGTAGGTATACTTATAGGTAATTTATGAATTCATTACTTAATTTATTACCAAAGTAAGTAGTAAGTGGCGCCTTAAAATTCTGTAAATTTCGATGTCAACGGGTGGTAAATATAAGTAACATAGCAAAAGTCACAAAATTAAGGCAAACAAAGTTGTAGACGGGCACTAATCGTGAAAATAAAAGTGATGCTAATGCAGTTAGACCTAGTTCTTATACAATAAAGCTAATTAGGACGATGGCCGGACCAGTTTATAGTTAATTTAGTTTTAATTTTTAAATGAATATTTGTGTATTAACCTTATTTCAAAGTTCTATTTTACAGAAACAATATTTTAATTTTCTTGATGGAGTAATAAAATATTAAAATACTTATATTATATAGGTGTACTGAAAATTATAGCAGTAATATTTTATACTAGCGGCCAACTCGCGGCTTCGCCCGATACCACCTGTAATACTTTTATTATGTTGCATTTGCTAAGAGTGAAGAGATTAATACATTCAATCATGAAGTATTCGGCGGCGGCGGGCAGGGGCGCCCCCCGCGAGTTTCGAGCCTAGGCTTGCGGCCGTAAACAGAGCGTTGAATTATTTTAATTTCACTGATTCTCGAAAAGTATACGTCCACATTACAGGCTGTAAAAGCCGAAGATTATCTTTATTAAATTTTCTTAATAATGAAATAATTTTCAAAAAATATTTTGCAATATATTGGCGCGAAAATAAGAAAACACAATGAACAATCGTCTAAATTTAAAAATGACAGATTCCAAACTCAAGTGAAATATTTTGTTTTTTTTTTAATTGTAACAGTATTTATGGCCAGACTACGTATTATCATTTCTTCGCTCCAAATAAAGTGGTAGGTACCAAGGCAAAAGCGTAGTGTTGAGTTCCGCCACTCATCGACTCGAAAATTCGACGGAAACTAGGGAACGAAGTGCTAGCAAACACTAGGTTCTCAATGCCTACTCTATTATATGCGGAATATAGCGTGAAGTTGAAAAAAAAAAAGAATTTTGAAAAATAATGAGTGAAAATATTGATACTTGTACACCTATTTATGGATTGTTTAAAATCCTTCGATGCGATCGACTGTAAATGGTTGTGGATTGGATTCTTATTTGGGGTAGTGAATTTAATGTTTGTCCCTTGGTCAAATTCACACAAGATAAAATATTTAAAAATATATAGAGTTATAAAATAGTTCGACAGGAGTTTCAAATTATACTAGAGAGCAATCTTATTAAGTGTAAAATTATTAAATAGATAAACAGTAGGAGGCACACCCAATATTAGCAGAATTTAACGTAATAACTTTAGTTTTAACTAAGTATGTATTCTCTAGTTCGGTAATCTTTTTTTTTTTAATATTCGAAAATTACTTATTATTGCTTTAAAGTAATTATATAATTAGTAACAAAACGATATATTATTCGAAAACGTGTATCCTTAGATAAGAAACGAGACTTTAAGATAAGACTACATGGACATGCAATGAACTAGTGAACAGTATTATTAATTTATACATTAAATTAATTTTGCAACTAATGTCAAGAGCGTTCCTCTTCATAATATACAGTCGTAATTTGGTGACATAGCGCGGGACAAACTCCATTACAGTACGGTCTACAAGTCGTGGCCGCCATGAAGTTAGGATTACTGAACTTTAAGCATTATTCACTCAGGAAGAAAAAAGTAAAAAAACTCCTACAACTAAATCTGCGCAGGTGGGCGGCCACGACTTGTTGACCGCACTGTATTCCACGCATCTGTTAAGTGGAGCTCACGTAAGCAACACGATCGTTTATGTTCGGTCACGGTCGCGAGCGTTCGTTGTAGTTCGTCGTCGTGGACTCGCGGCACTCGTCTAATTCATGCAACGTCACGTCTCTCTCTGTCTCGCTCGCACACCTCATCGCAGTTTTTTCACTAATACAAGATACAACTGTGGAAGACAGACAGTCAGACAGTATAATTTCGGTAGCGACACTAGTAGTTTGTGTCGATGATAGGGATTAAGTTTTTAGTTTTGCGATAAGTATTAAAAGTTCGTCAGTGCCCTTAATTTATAATTGTGATTTTTTTATTAATTAAGTTATACAAAACTAGATTTGCACGATGTCAGACAATACACAGGATATACTAAAAGAAGCGGCGACGGCGGCTGCGGTCGGTGGTTCACTGTTCAGTACTTTTGACATAATCATGCTTGCCGTTTTATTCGGTGCAGCTATTTGGTGGCTATATAGTTCTAGAAAAGAAAGTAAAAAGGATGATTTACTTCTTAGTAATTACGCCATACAGTAAGTATACCTAATAGTTAAAATTATTTAAATTTTATATTTCACACATAAGAAAAAAGTACTTTATACACATTGTGTAGAGTGAGAGCAATGTGTTTGAGACGTATTCTACCTCAAACAGCAAGAAGGTTATGCTAATTTCTATTTTATATATGTTATAATGTTACTATGATTATTTTATAAAATATCATGACATTGGCGTTCGTTTTCTTTATTAATAAAGGCTAATCGCGTTGCGTAAATTTTAAATGGAATAATTAAAAAATATTAATTGCCTTAATTAAAAAAAAAGTAGGCAAGACATTCGAAACAGACCTTGAATTACTTTTGGCCTCATCATAACCCTATGCTATATCGTTCCACTGTCATACTCATAATTCAGGAAAAATATATAAACGATCATTGCTTGTTGTTCTCTGTACAGTACAGATAAAATAAATAAAGTTGATTAAATAATCTTTATTATTAATTCTTTTTCGTTTTACCCAGAAGAGATGGAGACTTGTTTTACTTTAATTTACAAAATACGCTCTACAGTTAAACAGTAACATGGACAAAAACTTTTATTATGTGATTAGTAATTACTAATTACTATTATTTATTTTTGATCCAATATAAATATAATTACAATATGGGGAAGAAAGAAAAATGTAATTAAAATTACATCGAAGTTAATTACCTACAATTAATATCACTTTGAAATAAGATTTTCGAATTCACGCAGTTTGTTTATTATCAGCTATCATTTACAGTGTACCACCAATTAAATGACCGAAATGATAAAGTGCAAAAAGTCAACCTTGACTCTGGTCAAGGTCGACTTACCTGTGCAATTTTGGCCACAAAGCAAAGTTTGAAATGAAAACATGACGTGTGAACATTTTTTTTATTGTTAGAAACATAATAAGAACATTTATATATTTACGTAAGCAATTATTTGTCATTGCCTTCGTCGATGCAGTAATATGTTTAATTATTAACCTAAACATACATAGGGAAAATAAATAGGGGTCATACATATGTTGAGAATTTCTTGAAAATAGATGCAAGTTAAATGATAAGGTTAGTTATTTCTTTCCTTCCTTATATGATGTTTTGCCATTTAATTAGAGATTGTTTTATTGGCTTTGCGTACCTAATCTACGTATGCGTAATTAGCCAGGATATTTATACTGGAATTAATTATAATGATATATTATATAGTTTTCTATTTGAATATTATTCCCATTAAGTTTATTTCTAAGTGTCAAAAGGTATAAATGTGTATGGATTAAAGTTTAATAGATATGAGGTTATTTTCTCAAGCGTTCATCATTGTCATCATTGATGGTCAATTTTAATTTATTTTGTATAAAATAAATACATTTGTTTATTATTCTTACATTTATATTGTTAAATTTTCAATAATTAGTCTTTTTACATAATGAACTACAAAAGATTATTATGAATGTAATTGTTAGTAAAGCTAGCCGCAAACACACAATAATATTGGCAATACAAATTTGGCAAAAATATTAAAAAGAATATTAAGAATACATCGATCGGGCCGCATAGTATTATTTGTGTGCGTACATTTTAAATCTAAAATGGATAAAAAGAAAAAAAAGCCGTTGCTTTAGTTATTGCATTTAGCTTACTTACAAAAAAGGGCAATAAAAAAAGGTTGATTAAAGACCGGATGAGAAAAATAACTAATTTTAATAATTTCAATATTACTAATGAGTTACAGCTAACAGAGGCCATTCGTAGGTCAGGGGCACAAAGTGTGTAAATGCGACAGGTTGTGGGTTCGTTTCCCGCTCGGGGAAATGAAATATAATAAAAAACGTAAGCGTCCGCCTCATTTTAAAACTTTTTTTTTCAATTAAAATAATCCCACGCACCCGCACACGACAACATTATGTCAATAATACCCTGCCTTTCCCCGATATTGCTGTGGTAAACTTAGAATTACTAGAAATCTACAATAATATTGCACAATGTCGAAAAACATAATATTATTGACAANTGTATAGAAAACAAAAAAAAGAAGAGAAAATTAATAATATAATATTCATTGATACAAATCGTTCTTAATATAGTATTAATTTTTAGTTTTTATCCATTTTTGTGTTTTCTTTTTTTATTGCACTATACTTCTACTAACTTCTATTTTAAAAGTCACAATCTGAAATAAAAAACCTAAATCTATTCCATTTATTTACACTATTCATAATTTTATCTATTTCGTGCTCTTTGCGCCTAAAATTATATTTTCCTTTTTACTACAAATCGTAGTTGAGTATTACAATATACAAGCATACTTAAAATTATAAGGTTATTTTTTAAATATATGTATATTTAATGAAATGATTGATATTCAAAATAAGTTACATAATATAAAATTTATTATTATATAAATATACTGAGAAATGTTTAAATTATTTTATTTATTTTCTAACTATTTTACGTTTTGACCATAATCAAAATTTATATTTTTTTCTGTACAATGTCAAACAAACAACAAGTCGACAAAATGGTGTACCTATAGTAGGGGCGGGAGGGAGAGAGACCAAGACTCGAGCAATGGTAGATGGATGGATGGGCGTCCATCTTGAAATTTGCTGAATTTGTGCCGGTTGTGTGATAAAAGTGTAATTTGTATATTAGACCCCCAGTTAATTGTTATTTTTCAAGAAGTTTATGTATGCTTATACTATTTATTGTTTGAAATAGGATAATCTACAGGAATGTGTTAGGTATGAGAATGTGCCTGATTCATTTGATCAATTGACGAGTAATGGCGTGCGTTTTTCTCTGAAGACTTTCAAATTTTATAATAAGTCATTTTATAGCACACGCTATATTTCTTATTTAATTAGAAATACGACATCATAAGTCTTTGAAAATTGTTAAGTAATCGTAATTACTGAATTAACCAGTCGCAGTTTGATTTCAAATGATTGAGTTGGATGTCGTTTTTAGGTTATACATCAATACAAGTGACTCGTAATCGTTCATAATCGCTAGTAATGAATCCCAGTGACGATTTCAACTATTTAAAATTACTATAGTCAAGTGTAATAGTGATAGTCTCAAAGTGACGTCGAAAAAATTTTTATTCACAGTATCATTACTCAAGACATATGCGATTTCCGGTAAGAGTGTCGTCGACAAGACCTTAGGTTGGCAAAGATATAATACGATGTCAGTACCTAGTAGAGCTCGTGTATATGCCGATGTTAACTCACAAAAGCCTAGAGAATATTGGGATTATGAGAGCTATGTAGTGGATTGGGGCAACCAGGAAAACTATCAGTTAGTTCGGAAGCTTGGGCGCGGAAAATACAGTGAAGTATTTGAAGCAATAAATGTCATAAACAATGAGAAATGTGTAGTTAAAATATTGAAGGTGAGTACTTCGATTTTAATATTATATCTTATTATTTTAAAATAAAATTAAATCCTTTTAATAATATTCTTGTTTACCTGCAAATTCAATATATTTATATAGTTAACATCGTGTTCTCTGTTTATTATATTACCCACATGTCAATAACTTTTAATCAACCCTTATTACAGCCTGTCAAAAAGAAGAAGATTAAACGAGAGATAAAAATATTAGAGAATCTAAGAGGAGGCACAAACATAATTACTTTACAAGCTGTTGTAAAAGATCCAGTATCTCGCACCCCAGCTTTAATTTTTGAACATGTGAATAATACTGATTTTAAGCAACTATATCAAACATTGTCAGATTATGATATAAGGTATATATATATATTCATTTTAATAATGCACATATTTATTTCTAAATATGTCTTTTTTTTATAAATTTCTAATAATTGTTTTAGATATTACTTGTATGAACTTTTGAAGGCTTTAGATTATTGTCACAGTATGGGTATAATGCACAGAGATGTTAAACCACATAATGTGATGATTGATCATGATAATAGAAAGCTACGTCTTATTGACTGGGGTTTAGCTGAGTTTTATCATCCAGGACAAGAGTATAATGTCCGTGTTGCTTCTAGATACTTTAAGGTTAGTAAAAACCGAAATAATGTATTTGTGTTGTGCATAATGATAAAGCTATAAATACATTTTAAATAAATTTCCTTTCAGGGTCCTGAACTTTTAGTGGATTATCAAATGTATGATTATTCATTAGACATGTGGTCACTAGGATGTATGTTGGCTTCCATGATCTTTCGTAAAGAACCATTCTTTCACGGTCATGATAATTATGATCAGCTTGTACGTATTGCGAAAGTGCTGGGCACTGAAGAACTTTTTGAGTATTTGGATAAATATCGTATAGACTTAGATCCTCGGTTTAATGATATTCTTGGAAGGTATGTTATGACATATATCAAAATTAAATCAAAATATGTGATTTTAATTTTACATATTGTTACACCATTTTCATTTTTCCTGTACAGACATTCTCGCAAACGATGGGAGAGATTTGTGCACTCGGAAAATCAACATTTGGTTTCACCTGAAGCGTTAGATTTTCTTGATCGTCTTCTGCGCTATGACCACTATGAGCGTTATACGGCTCGTGAGGCAATGGATCACCCTTATTTTTGTAAGCAATATTTTTTTATATATTAACTTATTCTGATGCCCTAGTGTAAACCTAATGCCCCAAATAACCACTCAGTGAAATGGGTTATTTCCATATCTCATAGTCTTTAGTCATAACAAATCCCAGTATTGACATCAACCACACAGCATGCAATGTTTTGAAAATTGGGGAGAAATAGAGAATAAAATGTGTACACTCTAGGGTGCACACATTTCCCCTGTGCCTACTCTGCAATTTGTTCTGTAAACCTTCTCTTTTATGTATCATGCCCATGGGTTATTTGAAAAAAAATATGACCTGAATAAGTGATGTGATAAAGAAAATTATTAGCGTGATGGGTTTATTGATGATGATATGAGATATAGAAATCAGAGGTCAGGAATTTCTAATAAGGAACTATAACAGATAAAGATAAAAAAAATTGGATAAGGCAATTTAACTTAAATATATTAGTACTGTTATAATATTCCCTTTCCCAACAGAATATTGTATTGCTAGTAATTACAAAAAAAGGCCAAAATTGATCTGTGGAAGATTGATTGATCATGGGTTGAATCCTATGTTAAATTATATTAATTTCTCAGCTCTTGTAAAACAGTGGGGAGCTGAGTTTCAATATTAGGAACACAATGTCTAATATTCTGGTATGATAATAGAGTATCTAGACACTAAAGTCTTTCTGTTATCCTTATATAAATCAGTGATTTTTTCCTTACTTTATATAAATAGGGTTAGTATTCCATAAATAAATTATTTATTTTGATAATTTCAGACCCAATTGTAAAGGAACAAGGCCGGATGGTGTCTTCTAATTCTCCTAGTCCTAATGCATTGGAAGGACCAATAAATGCAGCAGAATAATTGTTGTTAAATTCCATAATGCTCTTTATAACTATATTGAAGTATTTACCTATACAAGAATTCCTGTCAAAATAAAAGGAGCTGAGACAAACACCAAATACACTGTCTACCGCCAAGGCAGAAATAATACAACTATAGGAGTAATTCTGTTCAATTTAAAACTAATGTATTTCCGATGTTCTACTAAATGGGAGTATCATTTGGAAAGACAATATAATTTAGTGTTTAATATTAGTAAAATCTGGTTTATTAATTGTTTTGAAAGTGTTTTATCTCTGGTACAAACCACTATGTCCATGAAAACCATTCATTATTGTTACTTATAAGTATATTATGAGTTTAAAATTTAAAAGATTTTAGATTCAACATCAATCTTTTATGTAAAGTTCAATATGAATTATTGAAATAACAAAACCTACCTGGAGTTTCATTGCACTTGATCTTTTGCATTTATTAACCTATGGTATTGATATTGTAATTACTTGTATAATATAATTGATAACACCTATACCACTTGCGAATACTGGTTAGCAAACATTTTGTTGATACTTCAATTAAAATTTTGTATTTATATTATAATAATAAAATGTAGATATGTGTGATAAATACAAAATTTTAAGATGTAACTGTTTTTTCATTACATCATTTGAAAATACCAGTAAAATTAACAATTAGATATATAAAATAAAATATTGCTTCTGTTTAGTATATTTTTAGTATGTTGTGTTAATTTCCCATATAATTAAATGAAATTGGATCTTTTACACTTAAACAATGGGCCTCATTGATTATAATTTATTATTTAATGTGATAACTTCAAGTTGTTGCATCAAAATTTTCTTAATAAACAGACTAACTTTGCCTGGATATCTTTTGAATTTTTATATTTAATCAATTTTATGTGTAGTGTACGTTTGGATAAAATCCCTTTTGAACCTCCTATTATAATTGGACGTACAGGATTTTCACTTGTACTTTGCAATGTTTTAAAATTAATGCATTTTAATTTGCATTTTTGTAACAAATACAATATTTTTTGTATGAAAAAAAATATATATTTTAAAAAATACTACAACATGATATAAGAAAAGTCTTGGCAACAATTGATGTGGGTTGGTATTTTGAAACTTTATAACCAGAAATATGAATTATCAAGAAATTAAAATTTGACATGGTGAATTTTCATTCACTTTTCATACTAATGTTACAACAGCTTCGGCTGTTAAATTCTTTTCAAAGCAATTTTGTCATATTAAAAACAAGAAAATAATTTGTAACAACAAGAAGTAAATGGGTTCTGTAAGGGAATCTTTCTTTATAATATTAAGCACAATTAACACTATCCTGATATAAAAAGTAAATTTAGTTTTTGAAGTTGCCGTAAGCTTTAATTAAAGTACATCTCTCTCTCTCTTTACGGCAACGGGATGGTGAAAGTTAAAATTGGTGTTAAAAATAAATAAATACTGTACTTAATAAATCTCCTCAACAAAGTCATCATTGCAAAATGAAGTTAAATTAGTGCTTTATTCGGATCTACTAAAATTATATATTCGTTCATGCGCAACTTGGTCATATTAAGAATAATTATAAATGCGACATGCGTTACACTTCCATTGTTAAAACACTTCATTTCCCACTTTCCGCGAATTGCGATACTTTGCGTCTTGATTGGCGGTATGCGCTACTCAACGCCGTGCATTTAATTATTACCCGAGGTAATGAAAATATCAAATAAATTGTTCAGCCGAGATGGAACCCACAACCGTCGTGTTTACAGTCGCATGCTTGTGCCCCTGCGTCACGACGGCGGCAATGCATATTTCAGGTTTACCTAACGGTTCGAGCTATGTCTAGAAAAAGTTTTAAGATCATTATCCAAAGGATGATAAAAAGTCAACCTTTGCTCTACATAAGGCTTTTATTGTACCCACTATGTCGCACATAATGGGCATGGTACTTAAGTTCAACACTAGTAAATCTACTAAATAAGATTTATTGTAGATTAATTTACTTATGTCTATACTTAAATTATAACAGACTTCATGAAGGAATATATTTTCAATTCCATTCTATTTTTTCTCCTATGTATGTTACATGATTATTTCGCCATTTACCCATTTTCATCCGACTTTCTTAATAATACAAATATTTAATATTTACATTTCTTCGCTCTGTTTACAAAGCATAGCGCGGTTGAGTTCCTCCCAACACACAATGCAAGTGTCGTAATGAGAACGAACTCTTAAAACTAGGTTCCCAGGTTTCCTACCCTGCTGAATGATACAGTGTGAAGCTGATAAAATTTTGTTTTTGGTCTTAATGTCCTAGCCCGATCAACGGCCGCAAGCCTAATTGGAATCGAAGTCCCGCAGGTGACGGGTTTGCGCTGCAAAGGCCAAAAGGGCTAACAGCATTAACCTCAAGCTCGAAAAAAACTAGCGAAAACAAGTGGAGAACAGTAAAAAGCCAACGTTGGGGACGGCTGAACTCTATACTGGATATTAAATTGAATTATCTCGAAATTTGTTTTTAACTAAATTCCTGGTTTCAAGAGATAAAGTAATAAGCTATCTTGAAACTAGATACCTTGATATAAAAATATACTTATTCGAAATATATTTTTATTCCTTTTCCCCATCATTGAAATTTAACAAAATCTTACAATACTTAAGTATCGCCGCGCTTGCCATCCGTACCCAAAGGGATAAAACGGAACCCTATTACTAAGACAGAAGACCGCTCTCTGCCTCCGCTATAACAAGAAATACTAAAATTGGTATAAAAATAAATTAAAGGGCGCTCCCATACATTCGTGCGCAAGTCTGATATTATTTTATCTAGATTAAAAGTTTCATTCAAATTCGTTGGACTGTTTTCGTATATTTGATTAACAAATATAGACACCAAACTTAAATAGTATTAAAATATATTTTTTTAGAACTTACTTACATATCTTTCAGCTGTTCTTAATATGAATGCTCCAGTTGGTAGATTTGTAATAAGAAATTAAACCTATGAGGACATCTCTAAAGCCCTAAGCCTAAAGCCTACGATTGCCAGTGGAATGAGACCTAAATATATTAAATATTTTATTATTAAAATTTATTATATTTAATATAATTAATTACCACCAACTTCCCGTTCATATATAGGTATACAGAAACACTAAGTTTCAATATAGTCAAAGGTCCATTACACAATAAACATTAAATTAAAATTATACTGGCTTAAATAGTTTATTTAGTATTTATTTATTACTTATTTACAATTTTGTAACTCAGCATAATTTCGACTACAACAATAACACAAACTATCATATATAAATGGAAATATTGCATTAATTTCTTTATTATCAGATGCATTGTCCATATTACTCTCTTCTCCATATTTTCTGAAAGAAACTTTTTTGGAAAATATTGTAGCATCAACAGCACTTATATTAGGAGGATTGTTATCAATTGTACTCTGAAAAAAAAGAAATTATAATTTAGTGATAATAAGGTATAAATATATATTTTCTTTACAATCAGGAAAAGTACTAGTGCTCAAATATTTTTTTTTTACTTTTGGCCTTTAAAAATTGTGTCAATTTTTTTTCAAAATTTTATAGCCTACTATAGTAGTACTGTAGGCAGAGAGAACCTGAGAATCTAATGTTCACAGAATCTAGTGACACTCCATTCTTCACTGTTCTTAGAATTCTGGAGGCATTGCATTTCTAGCAATGAAGGCAGATAATTATTTTTAATTCTCTTCCTGCAATACTATCATAAATAAATAGCAGTGGCGTAGCTAGGGTATTTGCTGCCCAGTGCGGCTTGGGGGACTTGATGCCCCTTTCCTGTTGAT
>FAPP01017946.1:0-10930 GCA_001485965.1 Heliconius ismenius | reverse complement strand
GCCTTTCCGCCTAGTTTTAGAGACACTGTGTGGAAAATTTGTTAAATTAATTGCAAGTATTTTTTATTTATAACAATCATTTTCTCTGTAAATGCAATTTCTTTGAAAGTATTTAAGATAAGCACAATCTTATAAGACTAGACTTTTGGTCCAATGATTTTCAAACTTTATTTAGATTAGATAACAATTTATCATTTATAATATGTGGTCATCGTTATGTCGAAAAGTGCACACTATGGTTGAGGGTGATCCTCTAGCAATTTTTATGTATATATTTTTACGGTCTAGGTTAGACAATATCCGGCGTTGGGTTCCGCCACAAACTCATTATCGTTAATATACCATGTTCCTTTAGTGTGCTGTTCAAAAAGTGGAAGTTGCGTCTTTAAAAGTAGAGTAGTACAGTCTATTTCGTATTCGACTTTTGTACCTACTACCATGTAATATTTTACTAGAAAACTTATTTCTTTCCTTGTGTATATCACAATAATTATATTTCCTACATACATATTTATTATAGCGCAAGCAACGTTGTCGATTATATATACCTGACACTGGCAGATTATTACATTAATAATTTGCGAGACAATTTCAAATGACCACATCCTTCTTAGTGTTTGAAAAGTTGCGTACAGAATAAAAATACAACTATGCTAAATCTGTACTAAAATGGGAGAAGAGAATAAGCTCGAAAGTTTGTCTTGTTGAATGTGCTAATCTCTGTTCGTATTGAAAAACTCTTTTGGTATTAGATAGTCGATTCCATGAGGAAGACTAAAATATAACACATGTTTATTTATTTATTCTTTTGATGTAAACCCTATACCTGCGGTTACTGGGTAGCCTACCCTCCCCTACATCAATGTGTCACACATTGTTAAAAGTTGTTAAGACAGAGTATTCTCCAGTTAAATATAAACAATTCACAGGTCTTAATTACTCCATAATCCAAAGTTTGCGTTGTCTTTTCAACAAAAAAAATAACATATTGGTACCACAATAACGTAGATTATCATTATAATTAAACAAATTAAAGCTTATTTAATGAGAATACTTACAATATTCAAAAAATAATCCACATGAGGCCTCTTATGTACAAAGAATCTGACTGGATGTTTGTCAATAGTAACTTTCAGTACGAAGTCGGGCGGCGTGCCCGGCTTCACTGTGGGCCGCACCATTGCATCATGATGCGAGTGTATTAGTGTTTCGTCTAAGTCTAGAACTAGGATTTTCCTTTTGACTAGACCTGGAATAAAAAACAAATGGAGTTCAATAACCTTGATGAAGAATAAAGAAATAAAACACGCTTTTTCCCGCATAACACACAGAAATTCAAGTTTTAACTGTGTACCCTACTAACCAATTTTTTTGAGGACCGCGACTAGAGAATTTAGTGATAAAATACTCCGTTCTCCACGTACCGTCTTCTTTTTAGAGACATCGGATCTCTACGCCTTGCTTGTCTCATAACGTTATACAAGAGTAAGGAAGTAATTGATTCTCATAATCGAACCCAAGACAATCGCCTACACAGTGAGTTGCTATGCCGTTGAGCCTCAAGTTAACTTCGGGCGTTGTAAATGCCGGGTTTTTGCCTTGTTGCCAGAGTGATGAAATGAAAATATTAATAAATAATAATGGATTACTCTGAGTGAGGATCAAACCCACAACCATTGGGTTACAGTCACACCCTTGTGCCAAGTAATGCCATCAAGTTTACACTCTAGTAGTTAGTATTTCGATAAACAGCTTAAATAAATCCATTGTGCCGACACATTCAAGGGCAACTAGCAAACACAATTATTAACTGTCTTGCACTTTCTAAAGTAAATATCATGTTGATTGATGAATGTTTTGAATTTTGACTTAGATAGGTAGATATGATAAGAATAGATAAAAAATTCTATAATTATTAGTCACTGTTTACAACAAATGTGGTGCAGTGATGTGTTGCCTGACTGTAGATATGATGCCAACCATCATTTCATTATCATCATCCCCTTTCAGGAGTTCAATTTTTAAACAGGGATCTAATTATTCTCATTTTCTTTCTCTGGCAACATAAATAATCACTCTCGAGTTCCATTTTTTAGCACACAATGTCTTCAATTCAGACGGAAATGTGAGATTGGAGTATTCTGATACAAGGTTCTCTGTTGTATACAAGATAAGGTATGAAGCTGAGAAAAAATCTATTGCAGTTAAATGAATATAATGTTTGTCTACTACAAAAGGAGTGTTTTTTTTTAAATATAAGTTCATATACAATAAGAAATGTAGTATGTAGTAGGTACCTATAGAAATTCATTTGTATTTCAACAATATTTTAAGTTTTTTGCTTGTATGTATAGAAGAGTAGGTAGAGGCAACCAAGACTAAGGTTAAGACACACCACCCAATTTTTGTGGCAGCACTCAAAGCCACACTGTGTCAGTGTACTAGAGCAAGCAAGTGAGAATAACTAATTCCGTCAAGTGGGAATTTAATCCGTAGTCATTGTGTTTAAAGTTAAATATTAGCAATATGCTAGTATGTAGTGCTGGTGCACAGACTCAATCTCTAATCTATTATTATCTTCAATAATATTTTTTGTTTTTGAGTTGATATATTATTTATCTCGTGTGCATAGATAAGAAAATAGAACACCTGTACTGACATAACTAAATATTTAGTGTACATTAGGGAACTAAATTTTATTTGTAATGCCCATGAGAAAGTTCTGTTATTATTGGGAAATCATTATTCATTCAACCTTTTGTTTAGTAAGTAAGGTGTCAAAATTCTGCCACTTTATATACAAACTCTTGAATAATCTTACAGTATATAGGGAACAGAGTGCCTCAAAATCAGGTTTGTTGTTTACTTTGCTATGCAAGAAAGAACATAAAACTACATATAAAATTTTGATGTTCAGAAGAATGGTAGCAAATGTGTCAATAAAAATATTTGTGATACATACATTAATAACATTGTATATAAACACTTACAGTACCAGAGACTTACTCTGGAGCACATTTGCCTTCAGAAAAAAATATATATTTATGATATATTTCATGCATCAATCTTTTATTATAAATAAGTAAAGTAACATAAGATTGCTTGTGTGTGTATGAGGAAATATAAAAACATTGGTATTACTTTAAAATTAATATGTATCATAACAAATATATTACACTTAATAGCCTCTTCTATCTTATTAGATATCAAAAAGAATGGAATTTTAATAAGTTACAAAACTCCTTTACCATACACATTTAGTACACATGTGTTGAGATGTTAACGCAATTGGACTATTTTTGTTAAAGAACGCGACATGTTTATTAAATAAGGGTACAAGATACTGGCTATAAATAGACAAGGATATGTTCTGATAACGTGTTCGACGAGTGTCAGATAAATATTATAGAAATGTGTGATGATTATTATTTTAAATATATGCTGATAAAACAATAAGATACTCACTCAGCCTGTGTCGAGATACTGGGGAAAGTGGATAAATTTCATATTTGACAGATTGATGCTGAGCCAACTGAAATGCAAACACCACGTGAAACACAATACATGAAAATATATTATTTTCATAAACCAAATGTTAACAATTTATATTTACCGCTCTATATTGCTTCCTAAACATGTAACAAAAACAACTCCATACTTTGGATGCGATTAGCATGAACGCGCGAAGGCCCATTTGCAATTGTTTCAGCATTTGAAATGTTTACGAAACGATTAATAGTATATCGATACCGTAAGTGTTAAACAAGAACGGACCAAACGGGATCATTGACGGCGTAATTCAAAACAAATTCAAATAAACCGAGTGCCGAAACATCTAACCCGCCATGACATAATCGACCCAAATCTTACACCATTGACAAAATTACACTTTACTTTCTTTAATATTGTCTGTGATATAGTGATGGGGTGGATGGTTAACTTGTATGTAAGTTGTGGCCGGATGTTTGGTAAAGGTAGGAGTACATTATAGTAATATCTAATGAGATAAACAATATTTGAACATAATAATTATTATTATACAAAAGAAAATTTACTTATTACAGTTAGCAAAGACATAATATGTATATTAAAACTAAAGTAAATCTATAGTAAATGATATTACCTCTTTATAAAAAAGAATTTTAAGAATTATATAAAAATAGTTATGTACAAGCCCTAAAAAGTATTTATTCGTCTATGTAATCTATGCGGCAGAATTTCGGCTATTGACTTAACAACTATTGACGTTTCATTTTGGGGGCGGGTATCATCTGCTCTTTTCTTCAATATTTTGCGAAACTATCCTAAAATGAGTGTATTTAAACACTCACGCTGATATTACGGGTAGATTTATTTCAAATTCAATGTATTTTCTAAATCCTACGTGAGTTTATTGTTTCTACATTAGTTCTAATTGTATCGCTTTTATTATATTGGTCATATCCTGGTTTATTGATTAACAATTGACTTAGCCGTGTATAAGTGACTGACCATTTGAAATTAGGGTATATTGATGATTGAGTAATAATGTTCTCTTATTTTAGTAAATAGGCAATCGTCAAAATGATCGGGGGCCTATTCGTGTACAATCACAAGGGGGAGGTGCTCATTTCGAGGGTGTATCGAGATGATATAGGGCGGAATGCCGTTGACGCATTTAGGGTCAATGTGATCCATGCCCGACAGCAAGTTCGTTCTCCTGTCACTAACATCGCACGCACCTCCTTTTTTCATATTAAGGTAATAATTTTGCATGCAATCATAAATTTACTATATTACATTGCAACTTTTTACGTTTAAATAAGTTGTTAAACTAATTATTCAACGTTATCATAGTAAATACTATTTGCTTGGCAAACCATTGAATATAATTTGGCTCACTTTCAGTTCTAATGCCAAGAGTTAAATCTTCTTATAGGATTAAAATAGATGATTTATTACTACTGTAGTTACTGTTGTAACCATATATGATTATGACAAAGATATTTTAGAAATTGAAGTGAGTTTATTAGTCTGGTGATATACATTATATATCATTTATATTGGAAAGAAAGAAAAAAGAATAAGCAGGAGCAGCAGGAGATAATGATAAAAATAAACTTTTTTCTATTTTACTCATTGAGGTGTAGTAGGACAGTTTCTGACTGTATATGTGACGGTAGTGGGTTCAATCCTCACTTGGAGAAATATATTAATTTTATTCCTCTGATTTGGTAACATAAATGTGATGTGTTCTTTCATTCAACATTCAATGTTTTGAATTTGGAGAAAAGAAAAGAAAGGAGTGTTTTGACACCAGGGTCCTGCCTACCCTATAAGGGAAAGTCAAAACTGCAAAGGGAACTGTTAAGCTGCATTTTTTTATTAAATACAAATTTTTGTATAACAGAGAGCAAATATATGGCTGGCGGCAGTGACCAAGCAAAATGTAAATGCTGCTATGGTATTTGAATTTCTACTCAAGATTATTGATGTGATGCAATCATACTTTGGCAAAATCTCAGAAGAAAACATCAAGAATAATTTTGTACTCATCTATGAATTGCTTGATGGTAAGTGATATGATTGTATACCACACTTTTATTGTTAAAAACTGTTATTAAAAACTTTTAGTCCTGTATTTATAAACTGCTCTCAAGAGATTGATTGAGAGTGACTTATAAATATGAACCGAAGTGATATTTACAAAGTTTATTTTCTAGTAATAAATGCCTAAAATATATTTTTCTAACATTTTTTTATAGAAATCCTAGACTTTGGCTACCCTCAAAACTCAGATACAGGTGTTTTGAAAACTTTCATCACACAACAAGGTATCAAGTCCGCTTCCAAGGAGGAACAAGCACAGATTACATCACAAGTAAGTATACTATGTATAAAAATCCCCACATTCCTTTCTATACCCATCTAATAAAGCATGAAGATGAAAAAAAACCAATTGTAACTACAAATCATATGGTTTTAATAGAATATAAAATATATTATTACAAGGAAAACTAGCTCAATATTATAATAATAAATACAACAGAAAAAACTGGTTGTCTGTGAAGTTGCTTAACAAACGATAATTTGATGTTAACCATTATAAGAAAACATTGACGGAACAAGTGAGTGAGAATGTAATTTTTCACATTCTCACTCACTTGTTCCGTGCTCTTGCTTAGATGCTCGGCTCAGCTAAAATGTAACAATGAGTTATCTATACATTTTTGTGCATGGAGCCGGCGTTTACCGATTTATATGGATTTGCTAAAATTTTGAAAGAAATTTTAACTGTGAATAAATTGTAACAAGCTTATAAGAATTTATGAAAAATGTATGCAAGAGTCCTGCTATGTTTGAATTTTTATACGTTTTCTAAAAATATTCTTCTATTTTTTGTGGGATGTACTTGTTAAAATGTTGAAAATACTGTAATAATTGTTTTGTAACTAATAACGTTTGTCAGGTCACAGGTCAGATAGGATGGCGTCGTGAAGGCATCAAGTACAGACGCAATGAACTGTTCCTTGATGTACTGGAATATGTCAACTTATTGATGTCTCCACAAGGTATTTTTAAATGGCAATGTTATAACTTTAAAAAAATGCTTATGGATATTTTCATTTTTATTTTGCAAATTTATAGCAGTAGTTCTTGGAGTTTAAGTGTAGAAGCCAATTTTTTATAGAGTACTAAAAACTGAGACCATTTTACACCTACCTTTACTGATACTGTAGCCATTTAAACTGCAAATTCTTATGAAATTGTTGTGAAATTCCAATTTTTTTATAATAATAATGATTTTAATTATTTGCTTTAATATAAATTTTACTACTAACTTTAATATAAAGAAATACTTTATTGAGGCATCTATTAGTCTAGTTCTATATTTTCCATTTTATTATTAATTTGTTAGTAAATATATTAAAATTTTTGTTTGTCTTTCATAGGTCAAGTGCTCTCAGCCCATGTAGCTGGTAAAGTAGTAATGAAGTCCTACTTATCAGGCATGCCAGAGTGCAAGTTTGGCATCAATGATAAAATTGTTATGGAGGCCAAAGGAAAGGGGAATGGTGAGTCATCATTTTTTATAGATTCTCAGCTTATGCTTATCCCTAGAGGAGTAGCCAGAGCGAAATGAGCACCAAACCCTACCGTCTCTGTATACTTCTTTACTTTATTTTAAAGTAAAGTGGCGGAATTTAATTATGCGTTTTGCATTTTGTATTACCAGAGCAATGAAATGGTTAATTCTTGTTTATAGAAAACTGACAACTACTATTTTACAGACAAATTTGCATCAAGCTTTATAACTTATTCTTTTTTTTTAATTTAAATTTTATAACTTATTCTTTTTCTCATAGGTGGTATATCCGGTAACACTGACAGCGACCCGGCTCGCTCCGGCAAGCCTGTGGTGGTGATAGACGACTGCCAGTTCCACCAGTGCGTGAAGCTCAGCAAGTTTGAAACGGAGCACTCCATATCCTTCATACCACCAGATGGGGAATTCGAACTTATGAGGTTAGTAAGAAGAATATTTGTTTATTTTTTTAGAGCATTCAGTGTGAATTCTCTACAAAAAAAATTGTGCCAGTCACAGTTCACTTTCGGTCCAATCTCACTCAGTTATAATATGCTTATATGATAATAAAATATACTATATTCTTATATGTCAAATGGTGAGAGAATTTATACTATCGTTCCGGTCAAATTAACTTAATACTAATTTAATCGTTTTTTTTAACTAATATTCATGCTACAGGTTCACCTTACTGCCATACAGGGTAGGGCAGAGTAGTAAGCAGAGGAACCTAGTGTTAAGATGCTCCATTCCCCACACACCACCGAAAATAAAGTGTTGAAAATAAACCACCGTGTTGAGTGGTGGTTTATTAATTAAATGTATTGTTACAGATACCGTACAACAAAAGACATTTCCCTACCATTCCGCGTAATCCCGTTAGTTCGTGAAGTGGGTAGAACCAAAATGGACGTCAAAGTTGTTCTCAAATCGAATTTCAAACCATCGCTTCTCGGCCAAAAAATAGAAGTGAAGATACCAACGCCACTGAACACTAGTGGTGTGCAGTTGATTTGTTTGAAGGGGAAGGCTAAATATAAGGCGTCGGAAAATGCTATTGTTTGGAAGTAAGTATACACAATACTCATTTGTTTGTTGTTTTTTATTTTTCTCTCCACTGACTTATAACCACTAAAACTGAACTACACTAGCTTCACGCTGTATCCCTAGCAAGTAGTCAGAGAGAACAGGACACCAAACATAACTCTTTCACCTCATCCACTGTCATCAACCTCTTCATACATGCCCTCCGGAGGAGTTCTCATTTTACATGACCCTCATGATCATGATCCAGTATCCTCGATATTGTGTTTACGAAGGTCAACTGAGTTCTCCCCTACTTTTACCGCTCACTTTTCACATTATCAGTTAAAGGCTACTACAGATAGCGATATACCTGCCTTACTGTTTTAAATACTTATTAATTCTTAATTTCCAGGATAAAAAGAATGGCGGGCATGAAAGAGACTCAACTCTCAGCTGAAATAGAGCTTCTGGAGACAGACACTAAGAAGAAATGGACACGACCACCCATCTCTATGGGATTCGAAGTGCCATTCGCCCCCTCTGGGTTTAAGGTTAATATATTTTATTTTTATAGTATTTTATTTTTTTCTGTATCTCACACATAGTAGAACTTGGAAACCTAGTGAAAGACATTCCATTCCCATTAAGACACTTCTGTTTTACACTTTTCGTCGAATTGATACTATGATACAATGTGAACATGAGTATGTTGAAACTAGGGAATGGTCTTAAATGTACCAGTTTTTTTTATTTATTTTATTGGACCTAACAGTTGCTTTCATTTACTCTACTGTATGTTTATAATTATAAAATAATGATTTTAATTATAATTTATTATTTTTGTGTCAGGTGCGATATCTAAAAGTGTTTGAACCCAAATTGAACTACTCGGACCATGACGTCATCAAATGGGTGCGATACATCGGACGCTCCGGACTCTACGAGACACGATGCTAAACTCATTTATTGTAAGTAGTGGTTACAATCCGTTCCTATTTAGCCACTTCCGTTCCCCACTTTTCTCCGAATTCTGCAGGCATTTCACCTTCAGAAATCTACACCACATTTTGCCTCGTTATCAGAGCTAGGAAATGAATATATTAAATATTTCATTGCCCCTCACCATCTCACAATTATAATAAAAATAATATGTGTCTTGTAATCTATTTTTCATTAATGAAATACATTATTTTAGTATATTTTCTTGCTGTCATCATGTCTGCTTATTATTATCTTGTCATCACAGTTTGCTTATATTCTTATTTAAATGTAATGGTTACCTCATTTTATTTATTTCAGGGTTCTTCAAGCAGTTTTTGAATGTAGATCAATGGCGTGTTACGTAATATATAACTTTGTATATAAATCACCGTACGGCAGTTTCCAAATATTAAAACAAAACCTAGCAAATGATTTACAATTTTTTTACTAGACAATATAAAAAAGACGAAAAATTACAAAAAGTTTTTTACTTTGTTGAGTTTTTTTGTACTAAAGATACATTTTTGCAATATATTAAACGTCAATGTTACAATGAATAGGATACTTAACTAAATGTGATGGTTCTTCGTTAGGTTCACACTTAGTGAAATTTTTAAGCATAATCATCTAAAGATTTTCCTCATTTGTAATTTTTTTAAATTATCATTTGCTAGGTTTTAACTTCCACAGCCAAGGTGCGGGATTCCTTTTCACGTTGTTAGTATATAAATGATTTAACATATGTTCGCTCATTATATAGATATATAGATAATAAAACTTATATGACAGAATCTCAAACAATAATATTATTAACAATTGGTTCTGCACAGAATAAAAAAAATTTTTTCTAAATTGACAGTGTCTTTAAATTTCTTTGCTTTTTTGTCATTNNGTTTTTCTATTTTCCTCAATTTCTTTGATTTAGTATTTAGAATTTCTTATATTAATTAGTTTTAAGTGAGGACATATATAATGCTATTATATTATAGATTGTATATGTTACATATGTATGCTTTTTAGTTAAATAATAAAGAAAAAAGTATTTCTTGTATATTAGAATTCTATTTGTTTTATTTTAGTTTAAGGTAATTATTTTGATAATAATTATCATTTATTAGGTAAAATTATCCTAACTTTTGTTTTTGAATATAAAAAAATAAAAGACAAATTGCATTCTTAATATAATAGGCACAAAGTGGGGAATAGAATGTCTTAAGACTAAATTCCCTCTGCCTACCCTGCTATATGCGGGATACAGCGTGAAAGCAATAAAAAACTCGTTCTCTTCATTGATCCCGTAATTTTATTGAAAAATTCATTCCGTTAATTGATTATTATTTGAGATTGCAAAATATAAGTGTAATATACGCATCTCTCATATTAAATGTAGATACGTAAACTATTTATATAATATATAATATAGTAATATGGTTAAAATTAAACACTGATGTTATGTAGCAGATTTGTTGAGTGGCTCGAAGGACCAAAATTTGTATCTCATAATTTTTTTGAGTGTTTTTTTTATAAGAGTTTTTTTAATATATAAATTATAATTGTAATATGTTTAGTCTTTTAATATAATATTTATTTCAAACTTTGTCTTTGTATAATAACACCATATAAAAAAATAACATTCAATCAGTCTGTCACTCAGCAAATGTGTATTTAATAATGGGTGGGAGTGAATTAATCGAAGAGTACTTGTAGAAGCTGTTCCGCTTAATGGTATCGTGTTATGTACAATAAACGTTTAAACTATTTGTATTGTTATTTTATTTGTATACCTATTTTTTTGTTTTGATAAATTTATTTAAATTAAATTTTTAAAACTATGAATTGTCAGTTAATTGTCTGATT
>FAPP01017846.1:2486-12766 GCA_001485965.1 Heliconius ismenius | reverse complement strand
ACCTATTACCATTCCTCATTATAATATACCCTTATTGTCATAGATTGAAGGAACAAGATGCAGCCGACGAGACATGTCGCCAGCGGGCCGTGTAAGAACAGCCGGCATGGCGAGGGAACGAGTGAGTTTATGTGGCATTCCCATTAAGTATATTTAATATAATATAAATAAAAAACTCAAACACACAGACGGACAGTTAGGTATATAGACAAAAATTTAAAAAAAATTTTTTTCGGGCTCTGTAAAATTGACAAATGTCCCCAATACTAGATTTTCTTATTTTTCTTCCATATACAGACAGTGATCAGTTACAATTTTAAAAAATATATGTATAGTTTACATACTATATTATATAATATATATACTTATATAGTAAATGTAACGTGAAAATGACTATAAAAATTAATAACAATATTATTGTAGAGCGGGTACGTGGCACGGTCGCAGTCCGCCGCGGGGGGGCGAAGCACCTCGCCGCGCCGCTCGCTGTCGCCGCCCGCGTCCTCCGCGCGCTACCCAGGTCACCCCACACACCGTCACCCACACATATGCTCATGTTGCTGTATCTGATAGCCTAGCCTTCTGATAACGATAACTATAGTACCTTTGAAAGCATCTCAAAAACCACGTCGTGTATTACATAGTGTTACTATATCTATTCTATGAATGGTATTACCATGTAGGTTTGTGGTGTCTGGCTGCAATCTTATTGGGTTTATTTATAGCAAGTCATTTTTTCCTTTCAGACTTATAGATTTTTAAGGTAATGGTTTCTGGCGCTTTGTTTGTATGCTGTAAATTTTGAACCCATAAATGTTACTATTCTAACACATTTCTCTGTTATTCCTGGTCAGTTACACAATTTGAGCATATTTGAATTACTGAGTGCCCTAATGTATATATATATATATATATATATTGTTATTTAATGCCTGGTTGGTGCTGGTACGTATCGATGTATGTATGTGTCGAACTTTTGATGATGTATTCAAATGTTTCTCTTTCCCGATCGTAGTCTTACAGTTTCGCTTGGAATAGTACAGTTTTGTTTACGCGGAATTGTTGGACTACGGTCCCTGGACGGGCCGCGGAGTGGACCGACCCCGCACGGAACACGTCGCGACTTGCACCTATCGATCATCACTTTACTGCCACTTACTGTTCTACCTTCCTGTCATTTTTGTTTCACGCATCTCCGACCTCGTCCTCTACCCACACGCTAATTTTATATATCATTATTCCATATTAACGCAATGTCAAAGAGTTCACAGTATTAATGATTGCATGCTTTTCTACTTTTATTATTCTCTTTCAAGGGCAGCCCTCGTAAGTTGATTCACTTATTTGTATTCTGTGTATTACATTGTCTTGATAATTAATTAATTGATGTCACTTATCATAAACCTAATAATAAATATATGGAGTTTTTGCAATACCGTTTCTTAAGAAGTTAAATTCAAAGGTCGTTTGTGACATCAAAAATTAAAATCAGAGTAATACTAAAGTGTGGAAAGCAGCGTACAATATATTACAGTGTGCGAGGAGCGAGGTGACACGAGGCTGCCGACACACGCGTACGCGCCACGGTTTCAGTCGCGCTCCGCCACCGCCACCCCAACCACTAGCCCCAAGAAGCGGCAGCTACCGCAAATACCACACCAGGTACTTACCACACATACTTCTCGTTAGTCTGGCTATAGACAAATGTCCTTTGGACAATTGAAATAACACACACCAATCACCAATCAGAATATAATATAGTTTTGGTCATGGAATAGAAATATGGAACGGGTTGATCCGTGCCCACTCCAGAAAACTTTCCTAAGTTAAAAATTGTCGAAATTAAAAAAAAAACAACCTTTACACGAACATTCAAACTGTTCCAAGCTGAAGTCTAGTCTCCTCCCAGACAATATGTTTAGATATTGTTGTTTGTTTGTTTTTGGTAACTTTTAAAGTTAACAAATTTAAGAACATGATAAAAGGTTGCTTCTACTGTTTGCTTATAACATATGACTTGGCGCAGCAGAGTGGGCAGCGGGCGATGCGCGCGCAGGTGTCGGCGGACCTTGAAGAACGTAAGTGGATCGCCCCGCACCACATTGGCGCCACACTTACCTACCGCAGCACGCCACAAGGTCAATACATCCATACCCTCACTTGCTACTTCGTCATCAGCAAAGCCAACAACGGTGTACCGATGCTCCCTTGCATTGGTGTCTTACAGAAAATTCATTGGAAATTGCATTTGAATGAGATAAAAATGATATTATCTTAAATGTGGCGACAATATCTCCAAATGTGTTCAAAATTTGGAGAAAATGGCAATTTGATTTTTTTCTACACATATTCCCACATACATACTATCGAAACTACAACATTCATTTAGTTAAAAACCCTGGCAAACTGTGAGAGTTTCTCCAAAAACTTAAAAGACATAACAATTACACTCTGTATAAGTATAATGTAAGTACCTACAATTAATCAAAAAACAGAAAATTGTATAAACACTGCTTAATTTCTAGATCATATTCAATTTTAGATTAGATAACACAAAAAATAGGTACATGTAGATCTATCCAAACTGTAATAACAGGGCCTTATTTATGACTAAACTGAGAGCTGATATCATATATGTATCACAGTAGTATTTTACATTATAGATTAATAAAAAAAAACACTCGAATTGATAACCTCCTTTTTTTATAGAAGTCGGTTAAATAAAATAAAGTATATTTATATCAATAATTCGGCACTTTTCGCCTTTTGTTACTGCTCTATCTTATCTATCTTTAAATTTGGCCCTGCATCAGTCAAGCACCATAACTCTACATATCTGTTCAAAAACAAACTTGCTCTTTTTCATTCATTAATAGTTAATACAGACATACATACATACAACTCCGGTTAACATGGCAACAAGATGACAGTTTAATTGTTTGATTTTTATATTTGTAACATAAGCTTTATTTTTTAAATTTTCAATGTTTATTTGATTATATAATTTTATTTAAAAAAAAAATAGGTACACGCATATTCATTTTATTTTTGGAAAAAATGGATTATTTTATACTAATCATCGATTATTAAGATTTAAATTAAATTAGTTAATTGTTCAAGCTGTTTTTTGAATCTGTGAACTGTCAGAGCCGCGCCAATGATAACTGGATTATATACATTACTACTTAGGGTGGGAGAGACACTATGCCGGGTTATCGGACTCAGAGCTGGCGCGAGGCGGCGGCTGGGCGCCTCGGCGCCGCCTCTCCCCAGACGCGACGGCTGCAGACTCTGACCTGGAGTCTGTCGCTTCCGTCACTTCTAGTGCTTTCAGCACGCAGTCTGAACGCCCACGTCCTACGAGGATGCTAAGGTGACAGACTAAATTTTATTTGGCCTATTCGTAAACCTTTTCTCTAACTTTTGAACTTCTCTCAAAATTTTTCTTTATATAACTGTCAATACTACTATTCAGAATTTTAAATTTATTATGAATATTATAACCTCAGACTTCATACAATCACAGATCAACTTCTCATAATATACGCTTAAACATTTTTTTTTACTTTTGCCTTATTCATTATAGAACGTAATTGTACTTAGTATGTAAAACAATAAAATTGCATGAAAAATCAATGTCGTTATTGGTTGCTTCCATACTTTCCAGCCGGATGCAATCGCTTCCCGTTTACAGCACTTCCCATTGCTTTGACCCTGCTCTCGAATATCGTTACGACTCGCCTACTGAAAATATTAAAAGTGAATATGACAAATATAACGATCGTCGCACATCAACTGTAAAGACACATCATTCATATCCTGTCCGTCGCCACCGCCGTTCACTAGGTCGCAGTCGCTCAGTTGGTACCTACTCCAGAACTTTCTCTCACCCTATCACATACGAGGGATACTGTAGCAACCCTAAAAGTCAAGGACAGTGTTGTAGTACTGACCATATTTCCCAAAATTTGAAACACGGTGTTTGTTTCTCTGGCAAAACGGATATATATGGTACACAAGAATATGAAATATACAAACCATACAAATCATCCAAACCACGCGTCCACAAATCCTCTATAAAAAAGAAAGTTCAAATACGACCAACTGCCTCATGTGAAGAATATGATGAAAATGACCACCAATTTATCGAAACAAATGTAAAGCAAAAGAGATCTCAAAATGTAAATAATATAAAAGTATACCATTTAAGAACCTTACCTGATACTCCTATTAATAACACTACTGACGAAAGACTTAGTGTAACCCCATACGATTCAGATACATTATTAAATGATAGCTACAGCCACCATTATCATGGATATGCTAGTGATGATAGTATTCCTGAAACAGCGATACACATATTTAATAATAAACAAAAATCTTTAGACATCGAGCCATATATTGTACATCAAGGTGTAACGACTAGCCCAAGAGTTGAAGATACTAATAAAAGTTTTCATTCTTGTCCCTTTATAAAAGACATTGATAGTAAAACTTACTTGTCGCTAGATTTAAGATCAAAGTATGAAAATAAACAACAATTTGAGTCTTGTGAATTTAAAGGTATCAGTAACAATTATGACTTAGATCATGTTAGACGTAACCAGAAAAATTGTAAGTTTTATAAAATTAATAAAAGTCATTCAGAATCAGTTCTTTCTATTTGTAGCTCATCTCAATCCAAGTGTATTACACCTGATGAAAACATAACGATTTTTAAAACGGTGACTTCTTTGTCGAAACAAAATACAATTACTGAAAAAATATTCACAAAAGACCCAAAACATCATGGTAATTTAAAACCCTACACTCCTCGTTGCATGCCATCAAACAACCACGCTTTTGATCCTTCATTTCGTGTTGCTAAATCCTATCGTTTAGTCCAAGATTATAGTAAAATGGCTAATTCTTTATCTGTTGGTCTTTCTCCCACGAACCTCGGCTCGCCCTGTGGTCTGCTTACATCCGTCGCCCCGCATTTACCACCCGATGACACTCATCACAAAACTACCGAAGCGACGACATACCCACCTGATGATGCTGTCTCTACGCAACCTGAACATTCAAATGCGCCACATCGCGCGCATAACTGGGAATATGATGATGCAAATAATGAAAAAATATGCACGACTTTGAAAAACAACGACGACCCTAATGATATAAAAACCAGTAATGACTATGGCGGACGAGAAAATGGACGCAACCATGGCCAACAGCAAACTCTTGAGAGGCGGGAATCGCGAAGAGGGCAATTTACTCGCAGTCTTAGTAATACAGATGCTCCTGATGAAAAAGCAGGTAAGCCTTCAAAGCAATTTGTCTATCATATTTTAGTATTTTTTTCTATAAAAAATATAACATTTCTTACCAATGTACGAGTATGAGTAGCTAGTTAAAAAATAACTATTATTTGCAAAAAGATGGAAGCCTCAGCGATACTGCGCTCAGTGGGGCTAATGAAATAGAACCCGCGACTGACGACGTTCTTCTAAAGGCTGAACCGAGGGATTATTTCGGTCCTGGTATGGGGAAGAAGAGTAATTCAACATCACAACTCTCCGCAACAGGTATGACAAAAATTACTATTTTCCCTTAAAAATTAACCGATTAGTTGAAATATTGTTATAAAACTTTTTATTTATAGCCTATTTTTATAGAGTTACGAAAAGTTCTGTCACAAAGCTGATAGAACTTTAATATATTAGGCGGATGAAAATGTAAGTAGAATAAACATGAAGCAATCGTACCAACTACTAAGTAATGTGTTGATCGACAGGACGAAAAAGAAGGTTAGGTTTCGGTAAACGAGGGAAAAATTCGTTTACTGTTCAACGCAGTGAGGAAGTGGTCCCCGGGGAAATGCGTGGGGTACCAGGAGTATCACGAGCCTCGTCCGCCTCAAGCGAGAACGACGACGACAGGTTGGCGACGCTAACAAAAGCCCGATGTTGACACAATAGTGGGCCTCGAGGCGGTAGTTCTCGCGTCGGGGATACGTTAACCTGTTGTTCACTTCGTTCGCTTTAGCCAATGTTAGGAGACTTATATCTAGAAATAAGACGTCAGCTATAAATAACACAGCATGCCACAGGAGTCATTCATAGATGTGCGATGTCGCTTTGCAGAGTCGGCTATGTAGAGCTTTTACCGGTGCGTGTAATTGGCATATAAGCGAGCGAGTACGATAAATGTCTATCTAAATTGACTAAATTATATATATATTTATCAATTTACACAATATTTTCTTATTTTATTTATATTTTCTCTTAAATTCAGTTGAATAAGGCCTTTTTACCACACATTTTAAAATTATAATTTGTATAATATGTAAAAAAAACTATTATTAATAAATTAATAAAATACAGAAAAATATGTACATATATATTGTGAATTTCTTGGCAAAAATTCCGGATGCAAGGGAACACGTCGACTGTTCATAAACCAGCGCACCCTGGATTTTTGACAAATGAATAATTGGCATGAATGTTCGACGGGCACTGAATGTTGCGTGTAGAGGGCGGGGGCGGGGGCGGTAGCGGCGCCCGCCGCAAGCGCTCCGGGCCCACCTCCTTCCAGCGCTCGCACGAGGTGTGCACCAGCCTCGTCTCCATATCTAGCTCGGAGGGATCCTCGTAAGTCGCTCGCTCGCTCGTCCGCAGACATCTATGTGCATCGATGTGTTCGCGACTTCTCTCTAACCCTCTTAATGCCTTCGTCTTGACGCATGATGATGTATTTTATTGGTGTTTTTCACTTCACTTACACACGTGTCTCTCCACGTGTTTTCATGGATATAAATTTTGCACACAAACACACAAATACGTATACACAAAAATTTTACATAATTGTGCTGTTGGCATTTCAAAGTAACTGCAGGTTCTCCAGCGCTTAAATGTTACTGCACGATGTCATTGGTGTAAGTGTTGCCTGAAAGCCTACCGTTTGCACCTTTCTATTCTAAAACATTTTACTTGTAAGTCTCCATTTTACATTATATTCCTTTAAGTCATCATACCTACGCAAATTCATGCATGTATCACAAATTTTAAGCAAAAGCGTCGTACACATTATAAATATTTGTTAGACTAATTACAAATAAGTATAAAAGTAACATTGTTGGTATATTTTAGTGTTATAATATTTACTAAAAGAGAGTAGGTATATTATATATTATTTAATTTCAACTAAGTATTCAGTTGAAAGAATAATTTCGTTCTATTCTTATCATAATCGTCATTTTTCCTGGATCAAAAGCTCATTTTCCTTAAAAATTAAAAAAAAAATAGTTTGAAAAAAGAATATCGATATTGTCGCTTTTTTTTATTCATATTCAATATCTGAACTTGTACTGTACATTTTTAAAGAACACTATTGATAGATTTATCAAGTAGGTATAAATATTTTAGAATAAGCAAACATTTCAGAATTACAAAAAATTGCACAGTACATCCATGACGTAAGCAAAATAAAATTAGAACTACTTTTTATTTGCCAATAATTTTGAGGAATCTAAGCACCTATGCTTTTTATGTTAATTTCAAACTGTAGATCTTTCTAAGATAGACGACACATGGGTAACATAAAAGTTAAAAAAATGCTCAAATGCTACAATTCGAAAATTAATAGTTGTTTAAATCTAGGTAAACTCCTTTTAAGTCTAGTGTCTAGAATAGAAAATTTTCTTAGTTCTTGATCTACGTCTCTTAACAGGCCTATTTTTTTTCGAAACTTCGACTTCTAGATATAGTCTCCTCACTGTTATCCTGACGATAAGTATCTAATAGATGACCGCTCCAAATAACATCTGTAAAACCTAATTTGTATTTGTTGCATCCGAAGACTACCGCCCCTCTCTTCACTACTGTATCAATGTCGTACTTTTTTTTTTAATAATCTTTTACCCGTTACTATGATATAGCCCTGCTATTAGTGAAATTCCAAGTATCGTTATCGTTTTATACAACCCTATTAATAGATCGATGGCTACATCGATGGTAAAGCCTCGAAAGTGCAAAATTACAAAAATTTTATTGTTCTTTTGAACTACTAAAAATAATAGTTTCCAAAATGTCAAAAAATTTGTTGTTTATTCGTTTTTTTATATATGTATATAATTGAAAACTACCCTTAGACGGAATTCAAAACATCAATAAAAAAAAAACAATTTTTCACTTTAAATACTTTACTTGGGGACCGTCGACGTTTAAGCCGAATATAATATGTTCTTAATACGTACGGCACTTGGTTTTTCACTCATTCTATCCAACACAATACTACCAATGCTTATCATACGAATAAAAATAAAAACTTAATTATCTCATTAATATTTTTATTGTCTGTCTCTGCTTTTAAAATATATGTATCAAAAATAAAAGTAAGTATTAATATTTTCTTATATGACTATAATCTAATGTGGAAAGTATTTGTATTGCCGCTCGAATAACATGTCTTTTTTTAAAATGATTTTATGAGATTTTATATAAAGATATATAGGTAGTGTTATTTCAAATAAAATATTGGCAACGTCCAGGTGGTCGCCTGGAATGCGAGGGTCAGGATCTTCGGAAGGAGGTGGATTATCAGACTTCATAGACGGACTTGGCCCAGGCCAGCTCGTTGGGAGACAGCTACTTGGTGCCCCGACGTTAGGCGATGTGCAGCTCTCTATTGTGTACCAAAAGGGCTTCCTTGAAGTAAGTGACTTTAAAATTGTGTTCAAACCAACGATCTCAAGTTAAAAATTTAAATTGTTCAATGATTGTTATGTATTAAGCTTTTATTATAAACGCCACAGGTTGTAGGTTCGATTCCTACTCGACGAAATGAAATATTTGATACTTTAATTTTTTTCGCCCTGATGTCAAGGCAAAACGCGACGTTGAGTTCCGCCACATAACACACAATGCCTCCAGAGTTCGATGGAAAATGGGGAACGAAGTGTCTTAACATTAGGCTCCCTTTGCCTACCCTGCTGTGCCCGGGATACTGCGTGAAATAATTAGTATCATAATATAGGTGGAAGTGATAAGGGCGCGGGGCCTGCAAGCTAGACAAGGTAGCCGCACGCTGCCGGCGCCCTACGTGAAGGTGTATCTGGTGAGCGGGAAGCGATGCATCGCCAAAGCGAAGACGAGCACGGCGCGACGCACGCTGGACCCGCTGTACCAACAAACACTCACCTTCAGGGAAAATTTTAAGGGATGCATTTTGCAGGCGAGTCATTAAATTCTACTACTGATATTGTAAATATGTAAATTTATGGAGATGGAAACAGTCAGTTCATACAGTAATAAAGCTTATACTTCAGAATAATGCATAGGCATATAATAATTTTACTCGCTAGTAATATTTAAATTTAAACTGTTTCAAACAAAAAATATTTAAATCATGAGAATGTGTATATTTTAATGTATTTAACTTTACGATGTCGAATTATTTCTGCTTCTGGTATTATTAATATTATAATCCAAACGTATAGATATCTAACGCAAATTTTAAGGTCCAAGAACATTTCATTTCTTGTTTCTACAAACACTGACACATACCTATTTGAAGAACCGATCAATTGGAACTGGTTGATAGATATTATTATAATAAAATTTATTATAAGCATACCCGAATTAAAAAATATATTCTTACATTTTAATATTTATTAGTCTGTTTGTATCTAAGACCGTCGTGACGCAGGGGCACAAGGATGTCAATTTAATACGATACGAGTCGTGAATTCGATCCCCACTCGAGGGAATGAATTATTATTTATTAATATTAACTTGATTTTTATTTTTGTTTGTAAACAGGTGACCGTGTGGGGAGATTATGGTCGAATCGAGGGTAAGAAAGTGTTTATGGGTGTGGCGCAAATCATGCTGGAAGACCTCAACCTCTCCAACATCGTCATCGGATGGTATAAACTGTTCGGAACCACGTCACTGGTAAACCCTGTAAAAATCTAAATATTTAAACATTTATGTATATGTGTGTAGAAATAGCTTGTGAAAAAGCCTTGCCTTTGTCGTCTAGTGGTGTTGAAATATGGTTCAGCCGAAATGTGTTCTAAGTTCAAATCCCAATAGCGGAACTTGCATTTAAATTATACATCTGACATAGAAATAAAGACAAAAATTGTTGGAAAATTACTTTATTTCAGCAATGTTTTCTATGAAGATAAATCATTACATGGCTTTTATTTTGCGCATGTCATATAGTTTTCGCACCTATCCATTGATATATTCAGAATTTTTTTATAACATTTTTTATATCAAGGTAGGGAAAACGTG
>FAPP01017811.1:959-12103 GCA_001485965.1 Heliconius ismenius | reverse complement strand
GAGCGCGCTGGTCTCTTAGGCGGCGTCAAACTGCGAAGCTTGAAACACGACAACAAGAGAAGTCTTCGAGGTGAAACTTTACAGGAAGCTATTGATGAAGACATCCGCAATGGACTCATTCCATTCTATGTAAGCATTGGTGTCCTTAACTTTGGGTATTCACACTCTATGGCATAATAGTAATTAGTCTTAAATTTATAATAATAGGAAGATAATTATTTTTTTATTTTTGTAAATACAATTTTTAGAAAGTCTACCCCAATGGGCTATCTATCCCGGTTTTACCCTACACTATACCTACATATTTAGTAGATACTATCTTTATGTAATAGAAATAATATAAAACGTATCCGTACCTATTACCGTTCAGTTTTTGTTAGTAGGTTGGTATTATTGAACATCAATCATATTGAAAACATTGGTAATATGTTATAAACAAAACCCAAATAGTAGGTTAGTAGGTTACTTATATGCATGCATAAATTAAATTAATCTTATCTAAATATTAAAAATATAAATTTCAGGTGGTAGCCACATTGGGCACTACATCGTCTTGCGCTTTCGACGCCCTCGACGAGCTCGGAGACGTGTGCCAGGCGCGCGACGTGTGGCTGCACGTGGACGCCGCGTACGCCGGCTCCGCCTTCATCTGCCCCGAGTATCGCTACCTCATGAAGGGCGTCGAGAAGGCCGACTCCTTCAATTTCAACCCTCACAAGTGGATGCTGGTCAACTTCGACTGCTCCGCCATGTGGCTGAAACAGCCGCGTTGGATCGTTGACGCCTTCAACGTTGACCCTCTATACCTTAAGCACGACCAACAAGGATCTGCCCCAGACTACCGCCACTGGCAAATCCCTCTCGGACGTCGTTTCCGTTCACTAAAAATATGGTTTGTTCTCAGATTGTACGGTGTTGAAAACATCCAAAACCATATTAGAAAGCAGATAGCCTTGGCCCAATCATTTGAGAAATTGTGCCTCGATGATGAGAAGTTCGAAATATTTGAAGAAGTTACTATGGGGCTAGTTTGCTTCAGATTAAAGGGTAGCAATGATATCAACGAGACACTCTTAAGACGTATCAACGGTCGTGGAAAAATTCACCTTGTACCTTCTAAAGTAGATGATGTTTACTTCCTTAGACTCGCAATTTGTTCCCGTTACACGGAAGAAAGTGACATTCACAGTTCCTGGAAGGAAATTAAGGAATCTGCTGAGGAAGTCTTAGCTGAAAATTAATAATCGTAGACAATTTGCTCTAGTTCAAACCGGCTTCACGTGTACGTTTCGTTCATGTTTAAATGTAGATAAAAATATGTGTATACTATTCCTTATACGAGTATATCGTTGCCAAAGTATAAGGCGACTAATTTTATAATAACTTAATTAAGTCAAACAAAACATCATCATACGAAAGTCCATGTAATATATCTACATAATATGAATAATTGCCAAAATAGTTACTTTAGGGATATATTAATATTGCTCTGTGAAAAGTCAATAAGCGTTAATTGATGTTAAAATTTATGAGTAAAAAAGAAAAATATATGCTTGTATGTAACGATTTGATTTCATATTAACGCTAACTGAGTTCTCTGAGCTTAACTTAGATATCTACTGTATACCTATCCATTTAACCAAATTATATAATGTCTACTAAGTACTGTTGAAGCTCTATATAGTCGTTGTTCTTGCCACTTGAATATAGGTATTAATGTGAGTATTTGTTATGAAAAAAAAACTATCAAAAAGTACGTTAGAATTAAGCTGCATATAAGTATTTCATTTAACTATAATTATTACGTATTTATGAACTTATTTATATTTAAATAAATGACAATAATAAAATTATACGTGTAACGTAACCTACTATTAGAGAGCTACTACACGATAACAAATAATTTATTTAAAGATTCTTTACACACAATTTACAATTAATTTATTATCAATTTATATAAAAGATAATTACTTAAATACAAATTTATAGTTTTTTTATATATCACTGGTAAAATACGCACGCAAAATAATTATAAACATATTGATAAAACAACTTTTATTGGTATTTTATTTGTTGCTTATCTATACCTACGATTGGAATCTATTTAGTAAGTATCCCACATAAAATAAGCACATTATATATTGTATGTTGTTTATCTGTGATGTTGTGTTTATTTATTAATAATTGTAAGTATTGCCGTACTAAATTTATTAATTTTAAGTAAATTATATAAAAATTTAAATATATTGGTTCCATTGTTTTTCCCTTACTTAATTTATTAAGGTCGGTCGTAGCGCAGGAGCACAGACGTGTGACTGTAAACGCAACAGGTTGTGGTTTTCATTCCCACTCGAGGAAATGAAATATTTAATAATTTCATTTCTTTGCTCTGAGTTTTGAGGCTAAGTGTAGTCACCGCTATTCAACACGCAATGATTCTAGAATTCGGTGAAAAGTGGGGAGCGGAGTGTATTAACACTAAGCTCCCTCTGCCTACCCTGCTACACGCAGGATGTATCCTGCTGCACGCTGTAGCGTGAAGCTGAAAAAAATAATGAATAAAACGTGGGGCCAGTCTTAGCATGTCGGGAACGCAACCCTATAAGATTTTCCCGTATCGAAGTGTTAAACGCCGCTAAAGTTTTCACATCAAAAAAGGGTAATGGCGTATTATTATTGTTTATTAAATCAGTTTTTTTTAAATATATATTTGTTCATTACTTTGTAAATGGCCATAAGTTATTTAAACAGAGGAGAATATAATAATCTTCTAGATAGACGTAAGCTGTCTTTTGGACAGTCAAAATTAAGCAGTTATGGCACAATAATTTTTAACTTTTTGTACGCTATTATTACTGTTTCAATGGATGAAAATGAAATTGTTACGTAGAACATTTACGTGGTGTAAGTCTAGGAGAGTTGGAATTGAAGAGCAAATATTGGGAATAATAGATATATCTTATAGGCATTTAAGTAAATCTGTCAGCGCTTCGAAACAGGAGTGCATTTTAGACTCGTGTAGCATCAATCCATCATGCAAAGAGCCACGTGTTATAATAGTGGGCGCCGGGATGGCGGGTCTGTCAGCCGCAAGCAGACTTACTCAATGCGGCATACGGAATTTTCTAGTTTTAGAAGCTAAAGAAAGGTTCTCCACTAAGATTCCAACTATTATTAATAATTTCTAATACTCCCTGTTATTGTTATATTTTGCTGTCCATTTTAAATTAAAACTAATTTGTTATATTTCGTTATTGTTTACAGCAATGCAAAACATGCAAATCTTATTGCAATATGTCTTTTTCCAGACCAGGCGGAAGAATACACTCTTGTTGGCTGGGAGATGTTATTATTGAAATGGGAGCAGAATGGATTTTTGGTGCTTGCCTACCTAATTCTATCTACACATTAGCATCACAAGACCGGCTACTACAGGCACCTTTGTCCCGGCTAGATTCTACAAAAGGCTTATTTTGCACCAGCGAAGGGCGCGCGATCGACTTACCAGTCACAATAACAGCTTACCATACATTCCGGCAAATAGAACAACAAGCTGCAAATTTATTTCGCTTAGGCTGTGAGCAACAACACGGTTCCTTACTTAATTTTGTAGGTTTGCGCATACAACAGGAACTATATAATTTTCCTGAAGACCAGAGATATGACGCGGCCAGAGTTATGTTTGGTTTAACAAACGTGTTGAGAAGTAGATGCGGTGACGACTTATCACTTGTGAGTGCCGATCAGTATGGCAGTTATATTGAATTACCTGGTGGGAACGTACGGGTACCGTTGGGATACGTCGGGGTTATTGCACCGCTACTTAGAGGCTTACCCGATAACTGTATTCGGTACAATAAGCCTGTCAATGTAATACGTTGGGGAAGGGGCCAAACGGGAAGCGGTCGCGCTTTAGTAAAATGTTGCGACGGTGAAGAGCTATTCGCTGATTATGTTATTGTTACAATTTCTTTAGGGTGTCTCAAATGCCAAGCAGATAAGCTATTTGCTCCTCCGCTTCCAACTTGTAAGTTAAATGCCATATGTTGTCTAGGATATGGTCTTAGTGATAAAGTATTTTTGGAATACGCGGAGCCATTTTGGGTATGTCATGAAGGTAATTTAAAACTAGCATGGTCAGCTGAGGAATTACAGTGTAGATGTGATTGGACTCGTGGCGTTTGCTCTATCGATGAGCTTCCTGGCAGTAAACATGTGTTGTGCGCTTGGATTTCTGGGCAAGAAGCTGCTATGATGGAAGCAACGCCAGATAATGATGTTGCGGAAGGGCTAACTTGCCTTTTACGCAGATTTACAGGAAATCCATGTCTACCATACCCTGAAATGTTGTTGCGATCTAGGTGGGCTTTGGATCCCCATTTCTGTGGAGCTTACTCGTACATGAGCTGCACCTCAACTGTAAGTCATCAATGTGAATTAGGTACCCCTGTCCCGGGTCCCTGCGACCCACAGCCACCTGTACTTTTATTTGCTGGTGAAGCAACGGTGCCAGGTCATTTTGCCACTGCGCACGGCGCTAGATTAAGTGGAGTTCGCGAAGCGGAACGAATAATACAATTAACCAAAAAATTCGACGGACCCCCTCGTTAGATACCTACGCGTATCTGATTTATATTGTTTTGTTTTGTTTGATAAAAATATTGATCGTTTTTTGTTTATTTAAATTTGCATCCTATCTCTGCTTTATATTTGGAGATTCTCAGAAGTTAACCGGGAAATTAATCATAATTTAAACACATTAAAAATTAATTGTTCCTTCATAACAAACATGTTTTTGTAAAAAAAAAACAATTATACACATAAAGAACTTTATTATTTATCACTTTTGAATAGTACTGGAATAAGATTCATGATGAGATTTTTCACTTAATCTAACATAACATGGTTTTTTATAATATTAAGTGCATGCATATATATTTCCTAATAGAATGTAATGAACATTTATAATTTTATTAAAACACATTAAATAACCTTTTTATAATACTAATATTAGTAATTAAAACAATTCAAGGCCATGTTGGTATATAAATATTGTTTCATGAAGTGTAAGGTTACAAAATGGTTAATTTATCTTTTTAGGGTAGTTTAAATTATTCTCCAAGCTATACACTTTTCGACATTAAAAACAATTTTCTTCACAACAAACAATTTTCTTATATCTTAAAGTTGTTTCGAGACACATTCAAATATTGTTGGTCTTTTCCTTAAAAAATCTGATCTTATGTTAAAAAATTTAGTACTATTTGTTGGCACATATATTCAAGATTAAAAATTATTTTAAAAAGACTTTGTTATTAAGGAAAGCTTTTTTTATTAAGTTTGTAATACTACACAGGCCCTAATATTATTTACTTAAATATTGAATTCTATGCTTATATAAGATAAATAAGTTAATACCCATTGATATTAAAATCTAAAAATTGAGATGTAAAATGAAAATAAATGTTACATTAAAAATGATACGCATAAATAATATAAATTATGATTAGATCTTACATCAAAGCAAAAGCACTATGTGAGATCCATCAGTCAAAATGCAATGTCTCAAAAATCGGAAAGTGTGGAATGAAATGTCTTAATACTAAGTTCCTTATGCCAACCCTGCTAGGAGTAAATCTTATATACTATATTTTATCCCTACGAGAAAGCTTCCTCCATCAAGAGAGCCACATGAAACATCTTCAAAATGAATTTTTATACTATCATTGACAAAAAACTTATCTCTCTTTTGAACTGCATAGTAATAAGGATAATAATTTACATGCTGAGGCCAAGTAAAAGATATTCTGTAAATTTGGTTCATATTAAACAATATAGGGTTATCAATTCTTATATCAATTAGAGAATCATGATCCACAATCATTTTGCAAACTATCTCCCTCACAAGAGTGTTTTCATCTTCACAAAATATTGTAATATTAAATTCCTCACAATAAGTTTTTGCAACCGTGTTATAGTAATTAATAATTGGTGAACTTCTTGAGGGGACATTTAAAGAGCTTAGGAATATAGATTTGGTACTTTTTATCCTTGTCTCTACTATAGCATTGTTTTGATTTATGACCAGAGGGCATTCTGATCTGATTGGAGTACGCCGGCATAAGCCCCAATGTAGCTTAATTGTCTTCCGAACATTAAAATTATTATTACAGATAGCTATATTTTTGTCATTTTTAATCATTTTGCCTTTATCATATTTTTTTATTTCTGATATTTCTTTGCTACTCAATAAATTTTCTTTAAGATTTATAATTTCATTGAGATCCTCTTGAGAAAGGCTATAAAATCTCAGGTATTTAAATATATCATTTTTATCTAAAACTTCTCTACGATTTTCAATTGTATTTTCTATATCATTTTGTTCACAATAATAACTTGTCCATTCATATACATGTTTAATGAGATCTTTTTCTGTAATATTCATCTCAATGTTTTTAATTACTTTTTGCATACAACAATAGGTAATATCAGCTTTGTGTTCTCTAAAAAAATATTGAATATGTTGACAAAACAACTGTAAAGCACATGACACCACTTCTTTGTCTTGCATGTATTCTGGGTAGTTTAAAATGCTGATAACATTATCAATGTTAATATTTGTAACTAGGTAAGCTGCACAGGTTTCTGTTAAATATTCCAACATATACTTTCTGGAAGCATACATTAATTCATAAGCTTCATCAACAGATTTTATATCCACTTTATCAGTGTATATATAAGTGAGTAAAATTTCGAATATATTTGGTTCGACATCAGTTATGGTAACGTCATCATTATTAGACAAAGGCCCATAAAACATTGCTTCAAAAACTGGACTTGTAATTCCTAGTATTAATTTATGTGCTTTAATTTTTTTACCACATACTAAAAAGTTGCAATCGCTCCATTCGTAAGATTTTAATAATTTGTTGACACGATCATATAAAGTATTATTATCTCTATATCCAGACATGTGGAACCCCATCTAAAAAAAACGATAAACATTTTTTATTATTTTGAGTAATAAAACCTTAAAAATCCATATAAATAATTTAAAATTGCATAGGCACACACTAGTTCTTTATAATAAATAATTAAACATGTTTATATAACGGTATATGCTAACAACCTGTTTTCCAAGTAACCTTGAACTTGGAATATGAACTGGGATATACATAATATAATTTAAATATAATAAATATTTTTTAATCGATATAAAAAAAATGCAACAATACCTTAAATTATTTTATTAAGTTTATGGTGGATGAGTAGCCGTAAATTGTAATACGTATTCACTCAATTAACACCCGTCGATATTTGCAAACAAAGATGAGACTTGTGAGCGAGTAACAAATTATTCTTCATATAATTCCATTATTGAATTATTGATCAACAGACGATGAATTATTTGACGGAATTATTATTATTACCCTCTTCTAAATTATAAAACCGAGACTAATATGATACGTCGGTATACAATAAAATATGTATATTGTATTGAAAAACTAAATTTCATTTATTTAAATTGTACTTTGATATTTTCATGTTTCTATTACCATGTTAGAAAATTATTTAAAATTTGTTGCGATTTCATTATTTATACAATTTTATATAATAGATAATTCAATACAGTTTAAAGGAAACTGTTTATAATTTATACATATTTTTGTTTTTCCTAGTAAATTTTCCTTTGTCATTGGTTGATAACTAAAGGTGAAAAATCAATCCAAATTCCAAATAATCAAAAGAGTGGCGCTGCTAGCGCTAATTCTAATCGGTCTGATGATCGATTTTTAATTAGTTTTACATGAAATAATAGTTTTTCTTATAAATCAAGAAAAACTATTACTCACGTAGTAGAAACCAAAACAGTGAAATAGTGAATTTTAATTTTATTATCTGTTTCTCTGTGCGTTTGGGCACGTTAATCTTAGAAATAGCTTAAGCGATTTAAATGTTTTTCTTTCATTATTGAATATTATTTGATTCTGGCAAGCTTCACCACTATTCACCATAACATTTAGTTATATTTTGTTTTATTACAATGGGTATGAAATAAAAAAGTTATATCAATTTAAAGCATGTTGTTAAAAATATGCAACTTGCTAAAAGGGTTATTTTATATAACTGTTGTATTAAATTGTTTGTAAAGTTTTTATTTATATGATGATTGAATCATCAATCATCTTTTCTATCAAGAAAAAAGATTTCAAAATTTAGAACCAGTCATATTAAGAATTTTTTTAAAAAATATTTTGCTTGCTTAAATATTTATACCTATATAATCATAAAGTTGAAAGATCTGTCTGTGATTTCAAAATAACTGTGTTCAAGTTCTTCAAGTGCATACTAAAATTATTAATATTTTATTTCTTAAATAAACATGAATATAAAGTTTTTTTAACTTCACGTTTTTCGTTTCTCGGCATTGCGTCCCGCATCTGAACTAATGCGGGATATAACGTGAAACTAATAATCAGCATATTAAAAATCACTAATTAATAAAGATAATATTTTAAAATAAACTTTTCATTGGTTCTCAGATACGGATATTTCATATATATAACCATTTCTGTACAAATAATCAAGAATTTAACTGATTATGGCGTTGCGAACGTGCCAGTTGAGCACAAATCACTTCGCCAATGTCATGTGGAGAACACATGAAGAAGATTGGAGGGTAAATAAGAGAAAATGACATGAGAATTATTTATTGAGCTTTTCACTTAAAATAAAAATATTTAGCTATACAAAAATATGAAATGTAAATAGCTACAAATGTACAATATAAAAAATAAATACCATAGAGTCTGTTTTTAGATTGTGTGAAAAGCATTATTTTTAATCACAATAAATTCGTTTAGAAATAAATATCGAAATATACGGTACGATATATTTCACCATGCGACATTTTTTTATTACCCCTGAATTGTAATTTATCTATATGATTTTTTGTGATCTGTTAATATTTATAATCTACTACCTACTTTTTGTATTGTAATTTATTTGTATATCTGTTTAAGTTTACTTGTAGTGGCGCGCCGGTGTAATGGCATTAGAGTGGTAAAATTTTATTAATAATGAAATGAAAATGAAAAGCGGTATTTCTATTATCGTATATATATGTGTTTATAATGGCTTCGACATATGACGATACAGTATTGGATTTTGATTTAAACTTTCTACAACAACCGCCGACTGTTGTGGTAAGATAGAGGTTATAATAAATTTTCATAAATTGAGCTCTTAAATTTAGACATTGAAATATTTATATACATTAAATTTATTTAATTTTTAATTCTGAAAATATAGAATAAATATTATTACATACATTTCGAATATTGTATTTAATAGTTATATTAAGCATGGATTGATACTGTGTAATAACTTGTTTTCCTCTTGAAAAGTATGAAATAATACACTTATGATATCATAAGTTAATTTTTTTAATAAATATACTGTTAATAAGTATTAGTATCTTCATTTTTAATTTTCAGAACGATTGCAAGTATGATAAACAACGAAAATCAATACATGTTGCAAAAAAGAAGATTATTGCCACTCAGTAAGTAAAATGTTAAGACATGCTTTATGTTGTGGATTTCTGTTTTAGGCTGTGTATTTTAATTTATTTTATTTTTGTAGTTCATTAATAAGAAAATATTATGCTAAAAATGAACAATTTGAACAGACTGAGGTTCTACGTTTGGCTGCTAAAGAAGAATGTAGACAAGTTTGCATGGACTATAAAGAAACTTTAGAAAAATGCACTCGGTTTGAAAAGGTAAATATTGTTTATAATTAATATAAAATACTGGTACAATCCTGGAATCAAACCATTTGTAAAAATGTATATATTTTTTTGTTGTAAACAATATACATTGAAAGATATGTACAGATTGTTCTCAATAAAACAAAAAGTTATTTTACTCACTATCAGTTTTGCTAACATTTCCTTTAGTGATTAATCGTAAATAATATTACTGATTCTAAGTTAAATTTAATCATGTGTAAATTTTATATCATTACTTATATTCTAGGATGCTGTTATACTTAAAACAAGAAATAAGGAGTTAGAAGACAGTAATATTTTATTGCAAAACCAGTGTGAAGCAATAAAATCTCATGCTAATCAACTGCAGGTATTTTTTTTTAAATTACTATAATATTTTAATTTACTTTATACTGAATTTTGAAGAGAGAAATCATTACCACAGTCATGTTCTGCCAAAAAAATAAATATTTCCCTTAAGGTAATTGAACATACAACCATCTTATATACAGTGGAATAATTGAGCAGAAAATGAGGGAACAGATTGTTTTAACACTTGGTTACTACTGCCTATGCTCTGCTTTATGTGGGATACAGCATGAGGGTAAAAGAAAATTTATAATTTGTTAAAAAACTTCTGATATTTATAAATATTTTTTACAGGTACTAGTTAATGAGCATGAAAGCACAATTGAAGTATTAAAAGTAGAGAAACAACTGAATAAAAACAATACTAAAGATAGTGTAACCAAGCTAACAGAACTTCAAAATGATAATGAAACTCTTCTCAAACATTTATGCCTTATTAGAGACATAGTAATTGGTAAAAGTAAGTAAATGTTAATTTTATTCCATTTATGGTTACAGTGTTAACTCTAAATAACATCTATATTACCTCTAAATAACATCTACATAAAACTATGGTTGGCTTTGCTTGATTTTGCTACAATGCTACATTCTATATTACGGTTCTCTCAGGAATTATTGAAAAATGTGGTATCATTGAAGTTCAGATTCGAACAGTGTGTGCGTTTGTACGGTACACATCTCAGTGATGTTCTTTTAAAAAAATAAAATTCTCATGTGTTCACTTTATTAAAAATATAGATTATCTTTCCTAAGCCTTGAAGATTTTTTTATAGGTTTTTTTAAAATTCACATAACTTAATGGCCCACCTATATATAACAATTACACTGAAATCTTCCTTTAGTTTTGAATATTTGGATTACCACAGGTAGACTGTTGTTTGATAGATAAATTGTTGTTTATATATTGTCATGTGAGAAACACCCAGTTTCATTTTGGACCATTATTTACAGGACCCTGTATATGCCAAATCTCATCTCATCTCAAATCTCTCTCTCTTTCCTT
>FAPP01017793.1:0-11243 GCA_001485965.1 Heliconius ismenius | reverse complement strand
GCTGTGTGCGGAATACAGCGTGTGTAATGAATGTTGCCCAAGGTACATTAGTGTGTTGCTGCCCAGACATCGGGCTTGGCTTGTTAAAATTTGGTCAAGTTTGCTTTTAAATATAAGAAATGCAAACATAAAATGCTCGACTGATTTATTTGGTCAATTTCAAATTGTGATTATAAGATTTTGAGCAACTTGGCGATCAATTTCAATATTTATATTAAAAACAGATGTAGTAGACTCGTAGTTGTTCAGTTATGTTATGTAAAGGCTAGAACGATTCTCATTCTATTTTTACCAAAAGGAATAAGAAAGAAAAATACTTAGAAGGTATGTTTTACTTTTTTAGAACACCCATATAATAATAATTGAATATATGATCATATATTACACTTTATATATTGAAAATTATGGAAATAATGATACATATTTAGTGTAATATAAGTTTATTACGATAAAAAAGGACACTAAGAGACATTGCCGTCTCTTTCAATCGTATAACGCTGTCTGTTTCTCTCTTAATAGAAGATTCATTCCAATTGATACACTATATCTCGATTGAAGAGTCTTGGTGCCTTTGTCGTTGCATTGTTTAATACTCGTTGGGCTAAAAGGGCTAAAATGGAAAGAGAAAAAAGAGAGCTATGGTATCTCTATCCACGCCACTTTGCCACGGTTGTTTGTATGTACATTGTAATGTATTTGTTTTTTTTTTGCTATATATATATACATATTTGATAAATATATTTCGCAACGCTTGGCGTGTGATTGGAACCAATTGGTTTGAAAATGTTTAAAGTTGGCGGTTTTTTGTACGACACGCCGATACGTATAATGTATGTTAATTTTTACATGGTTTTTGCATATTTTTTTCTTGTCTTTTTTAATCTTATCTCAGTCTATGTAACATGTGTGCGCGTCGGTGTGTCGCGATGTTGATGTGTAATTTCATACGAATTGTGTTAAATTATATTATTATACTTATTGTAATTGTAGTTTTTGTAACATGCTGTATAAATTTAACTATAGTCCCTTTTCGGTTGGAAATTAGAGAACAAGAAAAAATAATATCCGATATCTAAATTAAATTTATACAATGTTTCTCAAACTTGTACGAAAATCACTCATAATCTACTATTTTTTTTAATTGTCATTTGTAACGCTTTAATACTATTAGTGACTAATATTTTTATCTACATTTTATATTCTGTGCGTTGCTCTATATATCTGTCTCTTTCTAACTCTCGATTACATATAGATGCACGAGAGAGACAAATAAATGTCCAATAAAAGAAAGAGATAGATATATTTTGAGTAGAGCAAGCAAAGTAGACAGATTTCAACGAAAAATCGAATCTCATACCTTTTTTTGTATTTTTATGCTAACTTTTGTACTTTGAAATTATGGAAGCATCACAAAATGTCATTTTTTTTTTATTTATTTTCTAGGTTTTTTTAAGTTGTGCTTTTTTGCTGTACTTCTTTTCTGTTTTAATTATTCTTAGTGTTTCGATGTTGGTGAGTGGAATGAAATCTGTCTACCGATTTTGTCATATGTTTTATGATACAGGTAAAAAATGTGGTTACCAACTGATTTTTAAAATTACATTTTAATATTTTTTTACTCTGTGACATAAAATGTTTGGCAAATTCTAACACGCTGTATAAATAATTTTGTACTAAGGATGTTACAAGATAAGTCAAAATTTATTATTTATTTTTCTTCTAAAACTTTAATAATGTTTTTTATATCTATCTAATATTGATGTAGTACCAATTTTAAATGGTGCTAATAAAATAAAATAATAAAAAAAAACACTCCGTTTATTACAATTTTAATTAAAAACTTACATAATCCCAGTTATAAAGTAAGAAAATTGTTACAGTTATAATATATTTATTTACAAGGGCGGGGCGTTGAGTCCCGCACTAACACGCAATGCCTCCAGAATTCGGCGGAAAGTTGGGAACGGAGTGTCTTAACACGAGGTTCCCTCTGCCTATCCTGCTGTGTGCGGGATGCAGCGTGGAGCTGTTTTTTTATTTATTTAAGTAAGAACATTAAATAATAAATTTAAACTTTAATACCTGTAAAAATATAAATACACCAAAGATATTTTACATTTCCTTTATACAGGGGTTGTTATTTTATTACAACTGCATATCTTTTTTCTTTTTTAGTTTTTTTACTTCTATAGCATATGATGTTGTAATTTTTTTTCATACAATGTTTTCTTTTTATACTGATGCATTTATTTTTTTCATTTTAATAATGTACACTCGGAAATTACCTAGCATTTACTTGTTTCACCTTTAAATAAACTTTTCCATTCCCCCTGTATCAGTACTGTTAGGTTATACAGCGTGTTAATGTTCGCATTTATTATAAGTAACGCTTGGTGCGTGCGTGTGTTCGCTGTCGACAGTAAATATTTAAACGATTAATTCAATTGATTATTATTATTAATGTAAAATAGTTACGAATAAAAAAGATTTTTAAGCTATTTGTGTTTTTTTTTTTGCAACTACCTCCTACTCCCTCCTTCCGTCCTTTAGTTGTAATTATTCTTAATAATCTTATTAAAACTTTTCTTTGGTATATAGTTAATATTTATTTAAATAAATAAGCATGTTTTTATATTGAATTATTTTCGGGATTGTTTTGGGTTACATTGTTCGCGTTTTTATTTAAATTAAATTCTTGCATATACTTTAAAAATGACAGACGATTGTATCAGAATATTTTTACAATAAGTATAAAAAGTGTACAATTCATATTTTACCTTAGGAATAGAGAGGATCTAAAAAGTAGAGTGACTGCTTAGCCGGACTCACACTTGGGAGAAAATAAATTACAATAAAACGTAACGATTGTATATTCTTGTACTACTTTTAGAATAAGAACACCCAATGAAATCACCTTTCAAACAAGAAAACACGATCAAAATCGATTCATCCGTTTAGAAGCTATGATGCCACATACAGATACATGCATGTCAAACTTCAACACGATGGGTGTTCCTTCCACCATCATTGTGTCAGGGTTGCAATGCTATGTGGGAACACGCGGGAACCTCTTTTTTTATCTAGGGGAATGTTTCGAGGGAACTTAATTTCGGCCATCCTGATTGATTTTTATATAATTTTTAAAACACTTGTAAATGTGTAAGTACCTATATAATAATTTAGATTATAGAGTTTTACTGTATATTAGGGACTAATATTTTAAATGGTCTTCTGTTATTTTCTACTGGCTCATGAAAATCTATGAAAATTTTTCAAATAATAAATTCATAAAAATTAATATAGGTACCCTTTTAATAATAACGTCATTAATGATTGCAAATTTTATTTTTAACAAAACAACATCTGTTGTTGGAGGAAAACTTTTATAGTTCCTATGTCATTTTAATTGATTTAATTTTTGTCTGATAGTTTATAAATATCCAGTTTTGGTGTAAATATCTCTATATTATCAAGAAATATCTTATGGACACTTTTCATGATTATTAGGTAATGTGTGTCAATTGTCTAAACCCTTAAATAGAGCATATAAAGTCATTAGAAATAAAAATTATAAAATCAGAGAAAAACCTAATCTAATTAATCGTGTGGAAACTTATTTTCTTATCTGCTAAAATATAGTAAATACACAATTTACGTTCAAAACGATATTGTACCTCCAGAATATGGAGAAAGAAATTTCATTTTTATTTTTATATTTCTTGTAGGTACACTTACTACAAAGAAAATACTTTTTTAGTAAAAGTAAAACTTAGCAGGATTTCAACCCGTGCCTCTTGTTTGCCGTCCATGCGGTCTGATCACTAACCGCCCGCAAGTCAGTGATCGTCCGTGACTTGTCGTTTTCAATCATAAATTATATAAATGAAAACAGCGTCTCGCGAAATTATAAATTACGTCTTTTAAAATTACTATTTAGATTTTGTAGTAAATTCTATAAACTTAAACAAATCCACAAACATGTTATATGATCAAAGAAATCCAGAAAATAACCTTTCGTCATTAATTTATTCAAGTGTTTTCAAAAACAAATAATAATTATATATCTCTTGTTAGTTTTCAAACAAAAGACAATCAATTGTTTTTATTTAAGTTGCTCGCAGCAGCTCAGGCGACTTCGAACTGGGGGAAGACGAGGTCGGTTAAAATGATAACCAAAGTTTTAACTTTGGTTTTGGCGGTTTCAGCGTGTTTGGCTGGTGAGCGATTTTGGTTACTAAATACTTAATTGGTTGTTTGTAAAGTCTTTTTACGGACGATAATTTTACGTGATAATTTCATTAAAAAAATTGATGAAAAATTGCATAACTTTATGAATTTAATTCAGTGATTCTCACTAAAGCAGCAGAATAGACAGAGGGAACCAAGTACTAAGACACTCCGTTTCCCATTTTCTGCCATTTTTTTTCAAGGCATTGCGTGGTGAGTGACGGTACTCAACCCCGGGCTGTATTAATAAAAAAGTAAAAAATAATAATTAATTAATTTAAAAATGCAATTTTGATTACGTCGCGTCGTGTCGATTCCTATTCATTAGAAGAAATGTTTGTACTTAAATTATTATCATCTCTCAGATCTGTCAAGATAAGCGTGGCGTTGAGTTCCCCCATTCAACACGCAGTGCGTCACGTGATACAGCTACAAAATACACATACAGCGTGAAACTAAAATAATACATATAATATACCTACTTCTTCATCTTTCTTTCCTCATCACAGTGCCGTCGAATATCATCCGTCCATGCAAGCTAGGCTACAAAGAGTGCATTCGTGAGAACCTCGCGATCAACTCGCGATGCAACCCCAAGGTACGCGGGTTCGTTCCCAGCGCGTACAAAATACCAACATTCAAGTTCAACACGCCGTACTTCAACGCCACGTACATTGATGAAAATCTGATCATAAGGAATCATAATAAATGTACTGTGTCGGAATTTTTGTAAGTATTTCTTTATAAAAAGAAAGGGAAAGGCTATGGATTCAAATACTTACTAGGGATATTTCTTATTTTCAATAATATAACAATTTTACAAGTTTTATACGCGTTTTGCCCAAAATGAAATGTCTAGTTTTTTTCTTTGTAACTCGAAAAAAAAAAGTTTTTCGTCGCTTACCTGACTAATCCCACCGAACCAACCCGGACCGCACCTGCATTGAGATTAATTGCATCCGCCACGCAATGCCTCAAGAATTCGGTGGAAAATGGGGAACGGAAGTGTCTTAATGGGAATCGAATATATCTACACTAAGCTCCTTGTTCTCCTCTATAATATACATTCTTTGAAATGCTTTACATGTTTTTTAATTCCAAATGTGGCAATGACATTTTAAAATATGAAGAATTAACAAAATATGTGTTCCAGCTTCAACATGGCATCTGACGTGGCTGTCATAGCGCTGGACTGCCCCTCCCTGGAGTTCGAATCCACGAGGAGCTTAATACAACACAAGTCGCTGCGGGAGGACACCAGATATAGCTACAGTTATAAGGGGACTTATCGTATGTATTTGTAGATCATTTTTTAACAGACCTTTTAATAGGTCGAACTGTAACTGAGTAATTATGTAATAAAGTCGAAGAATCTAAATTACATCCATCCATCCATCCATTCCAACAGAACTCTTTTGTCCAGTACAGACATTAAGTTTAGTTCAGTAATATAGAACATTTTTTTAAAAATATTTATAACTAAAAGTCATATAATAATTGCTTATTTTAATAAATAACATGTTAAATTTTATAATTTTTTTAGCTCTTGTCCGCATAACTATCAATTTGCCGCACGCCAACGCTCTAGATCTCTGCACATCATTTGCGTTCGCAGACGTCACGGCGCTACCTATCTTTAACATCAATCCAAACGGTAATATATATTTTAAATTATTTTATTTTATTAAATAGAAAGAACCTAGTGTCTTGGCACTAGGTTCCCTGTGCCATCGCTGGTATATAGAGACAGCGTGAAATTAGAAAAATACATTTTAAAATTAAATGCATATTCATTATATGATGATATAATGATAGGATTAATATTAAATGAAAATATTAAATATTCATTCCTCCGAGTGGGAATCGAACCCACAAACATCGTCTGCGCCACGAAAGCCTTTAATTAACTTTGAATATACATTTTATTTTATTTCCAGATCGTAAAACAGCAAATTTCTTAGCAACAGATCTGACTTTGCTAAACATATACGAGCGCGAGACATTCTTCTACCGCGCGAACCAGCTCGCTCGGTACTTTATTAATTCTATTTTATGTGATTTTGGATGTAACTTTTAAAATTTCTATAGAAAATAGTAAACAAGTTTGAAAATTATTATGTTATAAAATTAACAAAAACAAGGTATTTATTGGCATAGTGTAAATTTTTAGTGTCGTTTAGTTATTACAATTTATAATCTGTGCAAAAGTTTTATGAAAGACATTTTATTTATTAATTATTATTTTATTTCTTTTAAAAATCATTCCACACATAAAACCTTACATCCACACACTATGTTAGAGACATTTGTTAAGTAGAGGAACTTGACATCGCCGGTGCGACCAAAATAAGGAGAAAAAAATAATATAAAGAAACATTATTCTCTGTTTTATTTCATAAAAATCATCACAAGTTAGAACACTATGCGTCGGGACATTATGGGGAGAGGCGAAGCTTAACAGCAAATATTTTATTTTCATATTATATTATATGTATGAAAAAATATATGATAATGTTACATATTAGCTTCAGAAAAAAGTGACCTAACTCAAAACTTAATTTCAGAATTGTGTTCAATTTGTATTACGTCACAGACGAAAGAGACGATATACGTATATAGAGATAGACTATGTATGTAGAGTTATTGGTATTAAAAGTTGTACAAAATTGTCATATTGCAGATCATTTAATAAAACTATTTCGTTTTTCTTTAAATTTTCCTCGCTAAATTGTCGACAGCTATATAAATATACGCGTATGAGACGAAAAAATCTCATAATTTTAATGTATATTATTGAAAACATCATTTGAAACTTAAATATTTAAAAAAAAATCATATGGACATAAATTATGTCGTCATTTTGTTATTTTTTTAATATGGCGTTACGAATGTGCCATTGAGTTCTAATATAGCGTTATATGGAGAATTGTGTATTCTAAGGTTGTATATTAAAAAAGAGAATGTTACAAAATAAGAGAATGCATTTTAAAAAAAGATATCCAGTTTAAATACTGCCACAATATGTCAATTTAATAACAACTTTCAAATTTATATGTTCTATCACAACATACATATGCAATTGAAATAAAAATCCTTCAAACATGTCTATTATAGCTAAAAAAAAAACAACAATCATTAAACAAATTAATGATCATATAAATATTTTTTAATAACATTACTTATACTAACTTGATTTTCAAATTTAACCCTTGCTACACATAAAATAAGAAAACATACGATACATTTTCTCCAATTTAAGTACCTTTACCCATAAAAGACATATTTGATAGATGAATATTTTATCTATGGCAATACACAATGTGTCACTATTTATTATATATAATCTGTAAGGCATTACACAGCCAATCTATTTTGCTGTTACATAAAACATATAAATAGAAGAAACAGTCAAGTATATAGACAACACAATATTAAAAGTAATCGTTTAAATTTAAAATATCAGATAAATTTACAATGACAGAAATTTCCAGAACAACCAATATTCGAGATTCTTAATTCATAACAAACGTAATAAAAAGCTGAAATACGTAATTTTATTTATAATAATACACAACACATATAATTATTTAAATCGATTTCTCTAATATCGATTCAAATAATCGATCACTTTAAACATTCCGCACTCCTTTCATCATTTTAAATTTAATCATTCCCCAAATAATCGCCTGTACACTCAAATAATATACCATGATAGCTTCTAAAATCGACTATCTAAAGCGATATTCCGATAAATCGATTAATAAATCTAAAATGGCATTTCTTAATATATTCTATGATATTTCACACTCTTCAGGTCCCATACATAGTTAAGAAACTTTGTTTCTATTAAACAATTAAATATGGAGAATTACACAAACGTCAATAAAATATCTTTTTTTATACTGTCACAATAATATCTCCATCTGTATTGACAGAATAATTTTAAAATCAAATAATAGATAAGTATGTAGAAATATACCATAAATATAGTACAATTACTTAATTACGTTAAGAAAAATAAAAATAATTATATGTGACATCTTCAAAGATAACACAAATTTCTATCAATGGCAAAAAACCTTCAATGCAATATGTGTTTACAATTTCTAATAGTTTATCCAAAAACACGACGTAATTGATATTTCATATTAGAAAATTTCATTAAAATTAATTAATATAATAATTATAATTATCCAAAATTTGATTTATTTGTTTTTTTTTATAAAGTCACTACTAATGAACGAGTGTAAACAATAAAAATTAATTTATTCTTCTCATAAAAAAGATATAATGGAATATAGTTGTATACAGCTGCTTATATAACATGATTATTTAAAATTTAAAAAAGATTCTTCCTTAAGGAACCGCTTATTACATATATTATTTATAACATATTTATAAGGCTCAAAAAAATGTCGCGAATAGAATAACTTGATTATTATTTTATTGATTTAAAGAAATATACAAGTATACGGCTTGTAGACTTGGGAGATTCATCCACCACTGGTTTTTTGTATAAAATAAAAAATAATAACTATAATTATTTATAAAATAAATCGCTGTCACTTATAATATATTTAGTATAAATTTATGATTCGAGATTACAGAGAAAATAAAAAATACAGAGATTCAATTCATTACAGTTGCTATAAAAAATAAATAATTACCTAAAAAAATTGTAAAAGTCACTGAGGTATTAGTTTTTTTACACAAAATACTTTTTTTAATGGAAGTAAGACTATGGAAAGTATTTCATGACGAAAATTGAGCAAACCATCAAAGTTAGCATATTAAAACATATATTTATATATATATATTTACTTGTTCAGTGGCATGGCATTTCGATGTAATTTTTTAGTAAAATTATTAATAGTCGTTAGTAATTAATAACTAATGTCTTTATACGGGAAATTGTCTAAAAGTTCATTTTTTTCGTAAAATTTTAAAAAAGCACTAGCCTGAATAACTGTTAAGTCTATTATTTAAAAAAAGACTAAAATTGAAATAAAAAAAAAGGTAAATTTAATGCTTATCCTATTAAGTAATATAATATTTAAGACACAGATTTGTAGAGATAAAAAAATACACCTTATTTCAAAATGTCAAAATATAAACGGGACGACCATTACAAATATCCTTAAATCTGAAATACTTTATAAATCTTTATACAAAATTTGAATCAAAAAAAGAAATTATCCAAATTGATATAAAAAAATCTAACATTCTTTAATTAAATACGTTTTATAATATCTTTTTTTAATCACAAATAACTAAATATTTTATCAACTATTTACAATCAAAGCCAGGTAACCGCTTAAAAATAAAAAAAAATACAAAATCATAATAAAATAAAATCCAAATGAAAAATTTAAAATCTTAAAAAAATAATTTGATATTGCACTTATATAAAAAAATATGCAAAAAAAACATTAAAAATCATTATATTGAGTATATATGTAGAATTACAGATAAAAATAGCAATTCATAAAAAAATAAACAACCTTTTTTACCTGGTTTTGGCTGTAAACAGTCGATCCTTAGCAATGTTTCGCGACGAGTAATCGCAGATACTTGTATACAACGTATATTCCACTAGGTTTTTTCATCTGTAATTTAGAAAAGACAAATGAAAAATGTACAAAAAAAAGAACAAAAAAATTAAACATAAATGATTTTTTGTACTATTTACAAAAATGACTAGTGAGATAATAAGCTGTGTGACCAAAAAATATTATATTAGTAATATACATATTATTATTATAGCATTTTAAATACAATTTTAATAATAATAATTTTAAATTATTATTTATTATGAATACTACGCATCATACGATTTGCTAAGGATTTAAACAGTTTACAAAATCAGAGTTATTATTATTTTTGTTATAAAGATAATTTAGTGTGAAGACTAATTCCGCCCATTTGGGCGGAAATCGGCGGACGTTGGGTAGTGGAAGCTAACGCTGCCGGCAGCGCTACTATAGCTTTAAATAAAATGCTATTATAATACTAGCTACTAACAGTACTAGCATAAAGGTCTGAATTGCAGTATGTAGGCACCTTGAAAATAACAGCTAAAACAAAAGTCTAAAAACAATGTTACTGGTAAAGATCGGGTCAGGGATCAGGGGTTATGCTGTGAAAATGTTATATTGTCGTCGGATTTGATTAAAGCAAATCTTGGGAAGTTATTTTTTTCTATATATGAGACTTTTGAAAAGTAACTCTGTTACTTTTCGTCTTTAAAGTCATTAAACATAGTAGCAGCGATACACAATACATGTTTTGTTAGGCAAAAACATTTTTTAAGCTTTTGCCTGTACCCATTTACATGAAAGATATACTCGAAAACAATAAAAATAGCAACAACAACATATAATAAGACACCGCACATATTTATTTTAAATCCTTAACAAAACCGTGTTAGAAAGGCACCCTCACTATTACCCTTGGCAGGACTACTATCACACCGTCTTAGAAGCTAAATCGAAACTTATACTAATGAAATTTTATTATTTTTTATTACATGCGTTACGGTGTTAAGGCGGTCTAACTGAAAAAAATACATGTTTTTATTCATAAATTGCGTAGACAAACAAATTTTGGCACACGCATAGTTAACAAAATAAATATTATGCATAATTTTTTTTACGTATTACATAAAATTCGGTATTAAACTGATAAAAAAAAAAAAACAAAAAATATATATATTTTTTAGTTAGACCACTACTTTTTATATATTTATATACATAATAAGTTAATTATTGACATTACAATATTATTTTATAGAAGGCAATTAAGTAACAATCGATCAAAATTATGCTCTTTCTTACAAACACTATATAATTTCTATACATTATAACAATTTAATACGTGACGTATTATATTTTTAAATTTCGATAAATTGTCACAACTATAGCACTGGCTGAACAATTTACATCCAAATATTTAAAAAAAAAAAGTAGAACAAGTTAATAATTTATAATCTATATTAATGTTAAATCTAATCACAAGCC
>FAPP01017791.1:5838-19227 GCA_001485965.1 Heliconius ismenius | reverse complement strand
AATATTTCATTTCCTGGAGTAGAGATCGTCAAACCCTTGTGCCGCTGCGCCACGATGGTAATAAATATAAAAATAGACTTAATACTTTTTTTTTCAGATTTACCAATGATCAAAAACGCTAGAGTGTTTCTTCTACCATTACCTGCTTTAATAATTTTATATTTTGGTACCTTGATTGCAGGATGGAATTTAAGTAACATGTTAATGGACTTCTATAAATATAGAATTCTATAGTAATGGTATTGTAAATGTAGTATGTAGTAAACTTACATATAGGTTCTTAAGCAAAAACAAACGGTTTTTCTTTATAATTATTTATTTAGGTATTTCGTTAAACGTCTTTTCGTTGAAAAGTTAACATTATAATATAATAGAAATTAAAAAATATTAAGATTTAATGAATTTTCGCCTCAAAGGCAAAGCGAGGAGATGAGTTCCGCCACTCATCACGCAATGCCTCTAGAATTTGGTAGAAATTGAGGAAATGTCGTAATGAGAATGGAGTGTCTTAACACTTGGTACCCAGGTTCCCTCGACCGGATAGGTGCTACTGCGAGAAACAGCGTGAAGCGAAAAAAATGACCGATAGAGAAATTAGTTGAGAATGGAGTATACTATTTACTTTTACTAAAATTACGAGGCTTTTGCTTGGGAACGTCAATATGTAATATTTGTATATAAAATTAATGATAGTTATTAAATATACTATGTTTCACTTGTACATGTAACCTGACTGATACAGTGTCATTATTAATTTAATAAATAAATTAATTATAAATTAGTAAACTTGTTTTTATTTACTATTAAATAATCTAATGATAGTAGTAAGTTTGCTTTAAATATGAAAATGTTTAAATAAATTTTATAGAATTTTCCAATTGATCTTTTTAGGAAATATTGATGTTTATTTACAAATGTGTTAAATGATTGATTTTTAATTTAAAAAATCTTTCCACTCTAATCAACAACCAAATTTAATTTATGATTTTTTAATTTAGTTATTATCATAGTAAAATATAATTAAAGTAATGTTACTGTTTAATGCACTCTCTTTTTAAAATAACCAAAATACAAAGTATTTCAATTCTCTATTAATGTATTTTATTGAATAATTAAAAACAAACGTATTAAAATTGATTTAATTTTCACTTTTATTTCATAAATATAAACGTATAAATACAGATAATAAATACTAATCGTCATCTAACACAATGACCACATCTGATGAAATGGGGTTCGGTCTTACGTCATTTTTCGCTTCCGGCTTCCTTCCTTGGACCAGCGGTTGTTTTGCCGCAGATGTTTTAGTTATTGTTAGAGATGAAGGAAGTCTACTTATTGAAGCATTAATCTCTTGTGGGATAGCTTTAGATGTGGTTTGAGCCTTATATCTTTCAGCTAATAGCTTCTCCTGTAGTGTTTTACCAGGACTGACCTGCTTATGGGATGCTTTTGAAGTAACAGAAGCTGATGAGCTTGAACTTGGCATGTGCGCTTTAGGGGCAAATGTCAGCGGATTCGTATGCTTGCTAGAAGTTCCAAAAGAAGACAAACTCGCGGTCATTGATGGCGGCAATGATGACAACACTGTGCCCATACTAGGAGTAAGCGGGGTAGATATCGATTTCTGAAGACTGGTTATAACAGGTGTTGGCGCTGCCTTTGTCGTCGATGGTAAAGACATCGGATACGGTTTCGCTTTTGCCTGAGGAACTCCACTAGATAAAGACCTTTTCATAGGCTTGGGACCACGTTTTTTCTTCTGTTGCATCATACTACCATACGGCGAGTAATTCTCTAAATACTGTCGGTAGATTTCAGCCTGAAATGAATTTTGATATGAAGACTGGAAAGTAGACTGCAAAGTGTTTTGAAGAGACGCGTAGTTAGCCAGAGCATTCATGTTGCCGATGTACGACAATGCTTGTTGAGTGAGCAAAGGATCGCTTAAAAAGTTGGGCAAATAGTCTTGGAATGATAATTCTGGTATTTTTGGTAAAACCGACGATGATGACGGTAATGACGTCGTTTGAGGTTTAGGATCTGATTTCGTCTGAACTGACTGAGGTGGAACAGGCTTCAAACGATTTTCAGCTGTTTCAATCGATTTTATGTTTTGTTTCTTTGGTAACGTTTGAATCTTATCCATACTTGCCACTTGTGTTGCCTGTTGCTTTAACGACTGACTATATTTCATGCTAAGGTCAACTAAATTCATATTTTCTGTAACAGGAGTTGTTATTATGAGCTTGTAAGCATCTACGAGTAAGTTGATTAGTTGTTTCGAATTCGGTTGTCTTTGCACCTTGCCATACGCTTTATAAATATCAAACATTAGACTCTTTAGAGCTTGTCTCTCCACTTCGTTACTTTTTAAGTCTGCTTGCTGACTGAATCTGAAAACCTGTCCTTTTAAAGATTGCACTGACAATGAAAATGCTTGTTGTGCCAAATCAACTCTATCAGAATCGCGCAAATATTTTTTATCCTTTTCTGGATTTTTTCGCAAATGTAAGCTTAAATCTAATAAAGTTTTATGGTCATCTATCTCCTTTAATATTTCTAAAGTCAGCAACACTGAGCGATTCATATGAGCAGCGAAACCTCCGGGCTTCTCTACGTCGGTAGAAGGGAAGCGCCAAATATTATTAAAGAAATTATTAGATCTTCCTTTACTAAACAACCCCGGCATTTTTTGACCTGATCTTGAAACAAAAGCAGACAACATTAAGTCTCTACATTTTTCAATATTTTTACCTTTCTTTGAGTAAAAATGATAATGTGCGAGTCTATATAAAGCTTTATAGTGAGGCGTATAACGACTTGCACAGTCTTCTAGTGCATCGAGACACTCAGAAACTATTTTATTTATTTGTTCTTCGGTTATATCTTCTAAAGATCTACTCGAAGAATCTGAGTTTGCATTAGAATCGCTAGATCTGTCTGACGAGGAATCACTAGATCCTGATGAAGACGATGATGTAGAAGACCTAGAACTTTCATCTTGCTTGTCATTATTCACCTCATTGCTTTCAGAAACTATATCTTTTTTCTTTTCTTCTGAACAATCCATTCCCTTACTTGTCTCATTTGAAGTCGACGAAGCATCAGGATTAGGATCTGCAATAACATTTTCGTCTTCTTTCATATCTTTGATATCAACTGCGGGTGTCATTATGGAATCCTTATGAGTTTCAGTGTCGTACGAAGCTGATCGTTTCTTTTTTGGAGCTGCTTCTGACTTTAATCGTTTTGCTTCGAGATTGTCCTTTTCACCCGCGTCGCTAATAGAACGTTTCAAAATATTAGCAGCTTGAAAAGATGGTTGTACTTCTGTTTTTGTTTCATTTTCACTCTCTTCATTATATTTTTTTATTTTTTTTTTGAACGGTCCCTGTTGCCATTCCTCCAAACATCTAATAAATACTTTACCTACCGAAGTCGAAATTCGTTTGTTTTCGTGTTGTTCAATATATTTAAGAATAGAAGCGTGTATTCTATAGTGAAGCTCTAAAACTTCTATACTCAGGTGTGGTGGTGTGTTGTAACTGATTTTTGATGGATATATAGCACCCGCTTCTTGTAAACTTTTTACCCCTTGCATGTAAAAAGTGAGATAAATCGATGGAGCCTCATTTCTCTTCTCTGCTACCTTTCCTAGCGTATAATATAACAACCAATTATCAGATTTATCAGAATCTGTACTATTATTCAAGCGTTCTACAACTGTCAAACAATTATTAGTTATACGCAAACACTCCTCCTTTTGTTTTTCAAGTGTTCTAAATTCTTCCATACTAAGCGATTCACTAGCCTGTTTCAGCAATCTCGAACAAAATGAGTGCACTCGATATACAAATGTTCCATATTCCACCCATAAGTAAGAAACCCTAGGATTTAAGTTTACCGATCGCTTGAAACATCGCATAGTGGACTTCGCAGTCTTTAAAAAATCAGCTTCACCATCGAAATTTTTATATAATTTTAAAGCATTATCTATAATAGCTGCTTTAGCAAGAGCTATTTCAGCCCAAGATAAAAATCGGTCATTGTTAATTACCACATCCATTACATTATATTTTATTGCCAATTCATTATCTTCCTTTTTAAAATAATAATCACCTAAAAAGAAGTATATGTCCCTCATTTTGTATGGTAACAATGGAGGAACCGACGGCAACTTCTCCTCTACACAGTTTATATATTTTTCAGTTTCTATGACATATTTTGCTGGATCATATTCTGTTGGCAGTAATGTCAAGATGCGTTGAAATAATGTCTCAGTATCACTTGAAATAGCAGACACATTACCAATCAATGTAGGCATATCAGTAGGCCGAAATATTTCGTAAATCTGTTGAGCTCTTTTCCAATCTAAGGTGTATGAAGTAGCCTTGTGATCGATTACTTTTGATTTGGCCTTTTTTGCAGGATGTCCGTAAAGACAAAAAACACACTGCTCCAAACATCGATTTATTTGTTGTAAAGATTTGGCGAGTATGGGAGATCGAAGACGGGGCACTACATTGTCAAGTATAAAATAGAGTAGCTTTCCTTCTGAATGGCAACACCAAGTTTTCTCACCTAATTCCTCGTGAGCAGTAAATAAAATTTGTAAAGGAATTGGTACTTCATCACATGCAACAGTATTTTTGTTTGCAATTGATCGGTCACTGCCGTCAGTCCTTTTATTCTTTTTTTCATCTTCTTCTCTTTGTAAAATATAATGAAGTATAATCCATGGAGCAATAGTATCAAATGGTAGTGTAGATGAAGTAGTTTCTATTTGATGACTAGCTATCTTTATTAAGTCATTAATTCCCTGACTCAGTTCACTTCTTGATACCATATCCAGAGATGATATTCCCTCAGTATCAAGGATGTGTTCTATACAAGATAATATTTTGTTCATGGCCCTAGACCACTTCTCATTTTCTTTTGTAATTGATATTGTTATAAAATATATTTCAAGAGACTCATGCAAACATATAAATGCCCACTTTAGACAAGAGTCAACCTTGTTTAATGCCCAGAAACTTTCAATTATGAGACATACTTGAGTTGCAAAATCTAAAGACATTTTCTCATCTTGCTTTGTGGCTACCTCTTTGCATTGTTCAAAATATTCCATAAGAATTGACAATAGTTCATCATAATTATTCTGGCTGTATAAGTCCTTAACTACAGCTAGTTTTGTGTTTCTCTGTAAAGAATTTATATTTTTTAAAATTAAACTCTCTTGGATATTTGATTTATAGGTAAAGTTAACAAGATTAAGACAGTAGGTGTTGTGATGTTCACCCATTGCGTTAAATTCTTCTAATAGTTGATAAAGACTTTCTAGCATAAAACCATCACACTTATTCACTTGATGTATGTGTATTTTAAGCCACAGACATCGTAGCATCACTTCTAAGCAGTCAGTACCAGAAAATATATTGGGTTTTTGTGTCACTATTATTTCTATAGATTCTACAGTATTTAATTCATGTGTCGGCTCTTTATCAGATGTCGAATTTAATTTTTCATTAACCATAAATTCTTGTGCTAACAAATTAACACATACAAAATGTACTAAATTGTCATGATTATCATCAGTACATGCTGGAATATCAATGTGATTGTTGTAGCAATTATTTGCTTCCACATACACCTCAGACAGACCTTCTGGCCATTTTAATTTGTATTTCACGCTTAATATACTAAGATAATTATTCAATAAATCAATAATATCTTTAGTATTTTCCATATGTTTGTCTAAAAATAATTTAACATCTTCTTCCTCTGCCTTTTTAGCAAAATATTCCTCACTTTCATATTCATTTGCTTTGTCATCAAAAAACATTTCTAAATTTGCTGCGTCTAGGGATGATTCTTTAATTTGTTTTTTATTCTGTGACTCCAACATTAAATCAAGAGGTACTAACTTATAAAGGCTATCATAAAGAGTTTCCTGGTTGTCAAGTTTTTTTCTACCAGATTTACGTCTATTACACCATTCCCATCTTTCTAGTGCTGTTATGGCACTACCTCTTCTTCTCACAGAAGCTTTCTCATTATCAGCTACACTTTGCTCCACTAGTTCATTTAGTTCTTCACATACTTCCTCTTTTTCCACAATTATGTCTATATGTGAGGCGTGACTAAAACCCTTTTCTGTTATATATTTATGCATATGAACTAATGAATCACCTACAGATTTCCAACTATACTTTTTAATTGACTTTTCTAGTTTTAATTTAGGAATAGTAGTTTTAATTTCTTCAGCTTTTTGTTGTTGTGCTGATATTTCTTGAATTTCTTCAGCTTCTTTTATTAATTTTTCGGCTACACACTCATCTATTGGCTCATCATCAGCTTCATTCCAAATATAAATAGGATTAATGTATGACATATATTCTCTCATATGTCTATAAACTGTGTAAATGTGTCTTCTATAAACAAGTCCCCTCATATAACCAGGATCAAGTTGCAAAGCATCATGGATTGCAGCTATACAGTGTTCTTTATACTTTAGGCCTAGTAAAAGAATAATCATTTTATCCAAACATGGCCAGTGACGGGGATTTCTTTCAACTCCTCGTTGAAATGCATATAAAGCCATTTCATAATTTTTTGCCTGCATGCTTACCTCTCCTAGACGATGCCAGAGAGTAATATCAGTTTCGTCAAGTTCAGATGCCGCGGTGAAAGCTTTTATTGCCTCATCTAACTCGCCAACACTATGTAACATAGATGCAAGATTTTTGTAACACAAATATTTTAAATTGAATAAAGGCCGTGAAATTTGTTCATCCGTAGATTTTGGTTTGTGTACATCAGACAACAGTTCAGTGCTTAGTAAATCCTTCAAAAGCTGTGTAGCTTCAGCGACATTTCCCTTTCTTTGCAACTCTAGAGCTCTTGCATACTCTTGAAAAGCTATTTGCTCTAGTGCCTCTTTATAGAACTCCTCTTCTGATCCGCTCTCTTCAGATTCAATATTAATTGCTGCTATTTTAATCATTTTCGTTATTTAGTTTATATTTAATACAAAGTGTTACAATAATCACATAGTTCTTTACAAAGCGTCCGGCATATCCACAAATCACAAACACTGACGGCTGGCTGGCATAACAACAAATGTCAAGTGATATTAGGATTAGGACTTATAACTTATAAATTGCTTATAATATTAAATAAAAAAGAAGTTAAATTATTAAATTAAATACAGTATGTATATCAAGTGTGTTTGATCTTTAAATGGACTAGAATTTTCATTTTCTTCTTTTTCTTTCTTTTTGTATTGTATTATATTTTATAATTATTCTAAATTTGGCTTCCAATTTATTTAAGCTCTGTTATTACATTATTATTGTTTTTTTTTTTAAAGATAAGTGAAATTAAAACTTAGTATCTTAAAAAATAATTTTATTTATTACAGTTTCTACGATATAATTCAGTTTACTTCTGATGTGTAAATGCTGTAATTAACATTTAAAATTTAAAAAATCACCTGACGTTTGCTGTCATCGTCGTAATTTTTTTATTCTAATTCTGTATTTTACAGGTTATGTTATTGTTGGAAAATAATTAATTTTACATTCATAATTTATAAATAATTAAAATGATACCTAAAAATATTTTACTTAAACGTTCATGTCCACTACTTATACAAATTGCCGAAGCACATAGAAAGCCCAGATGGTTTCCTGTTGCTAAAAGTAAAATATATCGTATTCCTAAGAGACCTGTTATATCTGAAGAAGAACGTTTAGAGCTATTACGGATAAACAACAACTACAAGACACAAATGCGTGCGATAAGGCGTTTTTATCACGAAGAAATGATTAAAGAAAAATCTTCACTCGCAAGTGCTAGTTCTGAGATGTCACAGCGCTTAGAGGCAGAGGAATGGGAGAAATGTGTACAGCTTAACGAGAAATGGAATATTCAAGTTGCTGCAGAAAGGGAAGAAAGAAGGAAAACAGAATTGGCAGCCATGGAAGATTATATATTGAAACGAATGGAAGCAAAGGACCAAGAGTTGAGAGATAAAATAAGTAAAGCTTCAGTGGAAATTAGGAAACAAAAGGTAATATTATACATTCATAATTTCAATTTTGGGTATTCACATGTATTTCTGATATTTTTGTAGTATTATTCACACACACTAATGACTAAAGAACCTTTAAGAAAAATGTATTAATTCAAAAGAAAGGGAATTTCATTACAATCATCAAATTTTTATGTTCAAATATTTGTATTTCCTTAGTGTGTGATAAGTCTGTATAACATTCTCTCTTGAGAATTGATAATATTTAGACAGAAACTTATAACAATCTACAAATTTCTACTAAAACAAATACCTGTTACATTTACAGTCATGCTGAATGGCCTCTTCTTATATATGTCATTTTGCATTTTTGCCATTTTTTCAGGAGCTAAGTTCAACATTTATTACCCCTGAGAATCTTGAAGCAGCAATTGACCATGCCCTCGCCAACCCAGTGGACTACAATTTTGCTATTGATCTAAAAGGAAATTTATTCCAAGAAAGAGATTCTCTCATTGTTAGGGAGAAAGACCCAAAGGAAGCTAAGGCTCAATAGAAACTAGCAAAAGATTATTATTTAAGTATATAATGAAAATGTTAAATAAAGTACAGATATTATAAATTTTCTTCTTTTATTTGTAAATTGAAGCAGGTAATAATTACAGAAAATATAATTTTATTAATCAGCTTACTGGTAATTTTTTTTTTGTGAAATATTTTAAAATAATTGGGAGCCTGACTGTCTGAGTAAATCTGAAGATTATGTAAGTTTGAATCCCATTCAGGAGAATGAATTATTTTCATTTCCTCATGAAGTTCTGTCACTAAAATTGGTTTATGTGGGAACAACCTCTGGTCTAATCGTAGGATGTGCATAAAGCTCAAAATAAGAATAGAAAAGAAAATATATTGTCCAGACTTTATAATTATAACAAATCTCATATTTATTTAGGACGATAATAGTTTTCGTAATATAATATAACACTTAGTTATATACACTTGTAGTTATATTGACTATAAAAAGACGATGGTTGTGGGTTCAATCCCCATTTGCAGTAATGTACTTAACGTAATATTTTGAATTTGGGCAGGAATTCATGAACAGACTGTCTTTACACTAGGTCTCTGCCTACTCGGCAATGCAATAAAAAGATGTTCTATACTAAATAAACATTAAACGATAAAAAGAATAAAACAAACAGTAACAACATATAAACGTTTATTTATCAACAATAGAATCTCCAGGGTCACAAACCTGAGACTACATAATACATTACACCCAGATGCGCTATTGAGTCACTAGACCAAATGATAGTGTCTCCAGGTTAGTGACTCTGAGCCACTACACAGACATGTCATTGAACATGGCTTGCCAGTGCGGAGTAACATTCAATTTGTGTTGCAGAGCTCCAAGGGATACAAGGTTTGCGGAACGCGACTCTTCATTGGTTCCCACTGATACCACTTCTTGGTGAAATGAGGCTTTGGTACCTGAGCATACCTATTGGAAAATATTTAGTTTTAAATTAGTGTTTTATTTTTTTATATGTAAATGTTGTATAAGGAACTAGAACAATGTTAAAATTTCCACCTGGGTGAATAAAGTATTTCCTCGCTCTGGTAATAAATAGTTACAGTGGTAAAAATAATCTATTTTGTATTATTTACATAAGCAGTGGCGTAGAAAGGGAGGGGCAAGGGGGGCATCATGCCCGGGCACCGCTCATAAAAGGGCGCAAATAGTCCACAAATATAAATAAACAGATATGAAATTATATTGTTTTCGACTGGGGGGTGCTTACTTGTAGCCTGTGTCATTCTGATGTATAAGCTATATTACTGTAAAGTTTCATCTAAATCCGTTCAGTAGTTTTTGCATGAAAGTGGAACATGCATCCATACTCACAAACTTTATTTTCGCATTTATAAAATTATTCTAGTAGGATAGTGTTAATTTTACCTCAAACACAGTGTCTCCCAGTACAAGAGTGACGCGTCCCGATCTATGTACTCTTAGATTACCTATTTTGCCTTCTTCCAAATCCTTTAATCGACATCGATTGTCTGTCTAAAAAAGTAAATGCTTCTAATTAAAACAAGTAAAATAAATAATTGTATATAAACTATTTTCTTTTACCCGCTCGGGTAAAAAAGCGGTGTGTTAAGTTACGCCACTCAACAGCTGAGCGATATACAGGTAAAGACTATAGACTTAATTACAATTCGATACATATTTGGGGAATGAGACATTTTTATTGGTAACGCGTAAATTTGCTCTGAAAACACAATGTGCGGCGTTAAATTCCGCCATTCAACACGCAATAGCTCGAATTAGGACCGATTTTAAAACAATTGTCTTGACATAATGTTCTCGCGGCTTATCCTGCTATATGGAATACAGCGTGAAAGAACGGTAATTATAACGATAACTATATATTATATATCTCTCTGTTAGTCAGGCATAGCGCGGCGGTAAGTTCCACTAATCAACATGCCTCCAGAATTCGGCGAAAAGTGGGGAACGGATTTGTCTTAATGGAGAACGGAGTATCTTAACAATAGGTTCTCAGGTTCCCGCGGTCTACCCTGCTATGTACAAAATACAGCGTGAAGTTAAAAAAAAACTACAGATACATACAGGTTTCTCTTCCTCATTGGAGGTAGATGGCTGATCGCCGCCGCGACCTGGTAGGGTGTCCGCTAGCTGAGAAATAAAAATACAAATTTAACTATTAATCATAATATATCTAAAGTCTATTATAAATTATACTAATGAAGCCGTCGTGGTTAAGTGGCACAAGCGTGGGATTGGCGAAGGTTGTAGGTTCGATTCCTACTCGGGGTTACATTTAATATTTTCATTTCATAGCACTCTCTCAACACGCTATATCTAAATATCATAGAACTGCAGCTACGTGTGCACAACTACTCGTGAGCCTACTTTGCCAACCAAGCATAAGCTGGCGGAGAAAAGCACTTATTGCATTGAATCCTAATAAACTATTGGACTTTTTCATTTTCTTTCTAGATTTATGCAATCGGGGTTTTTGTTTTTTAAATATTTTTTATTGTAGTAGCAAGTGTTTACGTTCTTGGCATCTAGTCGTATCTGCGTCACACGTAATACGGATATGGATAAACATGATGAAATCAAAAAATCTACGTCCAAGCTGTTGACCGTACCTTAATATTTTTCTTTTAGGTATGGGTTTGAAATATTTTTCCCTATATGCTGCTCCCGTAAAAGGAGCGCAAACGCTTCCACTTGCATATTTTTGACGATGAAGCGACGATTAGCGAGAAACAAAATGAAAGAGCCGTGATATTTAGAAAATAAACGTTTTTAATTATTTTTTTAATCTCAACAACAAACCTGCAATAGTATAAGCGTAGGTTTATCAGTCTTCAACAGATTAATCACATTTGTATCTTCAAACACTTCCTTCACATCTGGTGGCGCTTGCTCTTCCGCAAATGGCACTGAAATATTAAGTCATTTTACTACTATATAGAAAAACTGAGATTAAAATATATTAAAGTAAACATCATAAGTAAATGGCCCTTTTAGCCATTAATTCCAATTAAAGCAGTCTTTATTAATTCTTTAATAATATTTTTTTGCGAATTGAAAACCCATTCTTCAACTTAGGCAACCCACTTTATATTTTAATTAAGTGACTAATTTCATGTCCAAATGATATTACCCAGTACATTGCCTTGATACATATAAGTTAAACATAAAACCTAGAAGTTAATAATTTCCTTATTAACATAAAGTTACCTTTTTATTAAAAGTACAATCTGGATTCTTCCATAACGAAAAATATAAAAAAATATATACAAATATAAATGATGTTACGTAGTTATGTAATTTATAAGCTGTAAATGCGGCATTAATTATTTAAAACCTATGGCATTATATGGCAGCATTCTAAAAATTATTAAAAATATACTGCATGAAAATTTGTAAAAATTTAACAATGAAATTTATTTTTATAAATTTTTATATATATTTAAAAAAAATCTAAATACATATAATGACTACCACTGTAAATATAAATTATTTTCAAAACGAAAACCTTAAAAATCAACTTTACACAAACATCCCATAAACCAAAACAAAATCTAAAGCAAGATAGAACATTAAGACCACAAAAGATCGAAACGTTCTAAAGAGAAATATTGGCTGATATTAGCACCGTGTAACGCGTCAGACACGAGTACTGTGCGTTTGTTTGATGCGATCTCATACAGAACTGGTGCGATGATGGTATAATAAATTAAAATATATATTCTTTTTAAATACTGCATTAGCTGCATATATAAAAATTAAATTTAAATATTTTTTTTTATTTAAAAGTCATCGCCTATCCCCATAGGCAATGACTTCATTCATAAATTATGTTACATGATTTTCATTATCAGCTATCTTGACTTTAGCTTAGTGTTGAAAGGTTTTTTTTTTAATTATTGGTTACTAAAAATTCTGGGGTGACCAGATCGTTTTGGGGTGAACAACGACAACCAGCCTCTTCCACCCGTTCAGGTCATTTATGGATGTCCAAAAAAAACTAATAATAATGGCAGATAAATTCTCATGTCATTTTTTATACACATTAATCTAAAATACGAAATTAACCAAGACAATTAAAAATGGCGGTAATTGAATTTTTAAACATATTTATATATTTTAATTTTTTTATAACACAATCACAAGTCTGTATATTTAAGATCTTACTGGCACAGTCCTCTGATGGCTCCGTTTTCACAACCACTTCCTGTTTTATCTTCACTGCCTTCACATTTGTAAAGCCTATAAAACAATTACTACACTATATCTTACCTCATTTAAAATTACAATTTGAAACTAAATTCGTAAATTTTTCTACATAAAAAAAAAACCAATACTAATATTGAATCTCCGTGTGAGAAGAGTGATTTAAAGTTTCTTTAAAAAATTTTATATGTATAATAATATAAAAGTCAAAATTATATTACCATATATTCAGGTAATTATAAAAATATTGGATATCTCTAATAATTACTGTAACATAACAAAATTGTCAGCATTCTGTGCCTAACCTAGTTGTTCACTAAATATTCTGTCCCATGTCTTTGTTGATTGCTTTCAACTTCTACAATAGACAATTTTTATGAATCTCTGTTATTTAAATATCCATTTGATTTTGACTTTTCATAAAATTATAAGCCATAGAATTTCCCCAAAAAATTATACCCGAATGCACCATACTATAACAATAAATATAAGTATAATTAAATATTATCTTACAATAATCTTTCTACAATTCCATATATTATTAATAGTTAAACAATGATAAATAACTTATTTATAT
>FAPP01017783.1:1704-11753 GCA_001485965.1 Heliconius ismenius | reverse complement strand
CATACAAAATAAAAAAATATAAAGCTCCGATTTGAGCTAACCTTCCTCAGCTTATCTATTAACTGACGTCACTCGACGTCGCGATGACAGATGACAGCGACGTTTTAATGTTCTCTGCGGGACCCAGAACTTCAATTTTACATTCTATTTCGCACTGCCGAAATCTAACTGAATTGTACATGGATAAATCATGTTACTACTTGATAAATGTACATGCAAGTTAATTTATCAATTAGCTTCACGCTGTATCCCGCACATGGCGGGATAACCAGAGGGAAGCTGGGAACTTAGTGTAAAAACATTACATTACAATTAAGATTGTTCAGTTGCCTATTTTACCCCTAATTCTGGAGGCATTGCGTGTTGAGTGGCGAGGAAGTGAAAATATTAAATATTTCATTTCTTCGATTGGGAATCGAACCCCCAACCCGTGTGCGCTTATGCCCTGCTCCACGCCTGGCCTCGAGTTAATTTACATGCAGCTTTAATTGCTCATAGTAAACTACGAAACGCGAGTAGATGAACAAGATTATGTAATAGGAAAATAATGAACGTATTTTCCCGTGTAAAATTTCCAGCTTTAAAGTTTCATATATCGTAAATAGAGAAGAGACTTAAACAATATCTTTATAAACGTGAATTTTATAAAGAATGAATAAAATAGTAAAACTAATATTGAGTAAGATTTACTTATATTAGCAATATAGACTTTAATATGACAGTTAATTATTTATTTTTGATGGGCATTAAAGGATAGATAGTTGACCCCGAGAGAGTGTTGAAGATTAATTGAGAAATTTATTAAATTATTCGCTTTTGACTGAGTAAGTTATAAAATGGGTAGATGAGTGATTGCTGCTTGGCAATAACAATGATATATTTAACAGGATAGCTTTGGCTTATGATAATTATTCTTCTTTCTCGTTTTTCTTTCTTCTTCTCCTTTTTTCTTCATTAAAATAGGTAGCATATTTGAAAGTCTTGGGTTGCGTTGGTTGTCTTGCTTTGCTTAATGAAAATCATTGTTGAACTACAAATAATTAACTTAACATACTTTGAATTCATTATTCGTGAAAGTTACGACAATATACTAAGTGTTATATGGAGAAACACGACTTTTATATGTTTTAAAAGAGCCTTTTCTTCAAAAATAACGTAGAACATATAGTTTAGAATGATAAAACGTTATTAAAAGGTTTTTTCTTAAAAGACCAAACCGATACAATAAAAGTTTTAAGTCCAGAAATAGTTCCTAAGTTGGCTGAATAAAAAAGTTCGTTAATGAAAGGATACAAGAACGATAAAATTTATTTATTAGTTTCGCAAAGCACTATTAATAATTGCTACCAATATATTTATAGAGGCCAGCCGTGGCGCAGAGACACAAACTGTGACTGTAAAACGGACTGGTTGTGGATTCAATCCCCACTCGAGGAGATTTATTTATTTATTTAAATTATATTTTCACTTCTCCGCTCTGGTGTCGAGGCAAAGCGCGGCGTTGAGTTCCCCCACTCGGCACGCAGTGCCTCCAGAAGCGGCAGAAAGTGGGGAAGTGGTTCCCTCCGCCTACCCTGCTGTGTGCGTGATACAACGTGAAACTATAACAAAACGAGAAAATAAATAAATAATGTAATCTTATGTTATTATAGTTATTTAATATTTTTAAAAATACAACAAGAACATATTAAAATTATAGTTACTGCTATAGCGGAATGAATCTGTCTATAGACTTATGTGAAAGGGAACCTACAAAGTCTTTGACACGAGATCGATACCTAAAGCTTCCCCACAAGAGGCCTTTTCTCAAAGTTAAGAAGCTCAGCTCTATTTTAGGCTTAAAATTGTTGAATGCCAAAGTCTGTCTCGGCTTATACTGAAAATTTTGTTCACGTGAAACAGCATTTGTGCTGAAATACGACCATTATTATTAAAATTTTGTGAGTATCGTATATTATATAAACATAATGTCAAAAAATATTGAAAGGCTATGCATAAACATATACTTTTGTTGTCCATAATATATATAGTTAAATATAATTTTTAAATAACTTAATCATATTAACTCATAATGTCATCTAGATTTTTGAATTACTACTTTGCACCATACGAGTATTCTCGAGGTAATGTGTATTGATTGGCGAAATTCAACGGCGCGCTTTTTTTTAGAGAGAAAATAAAATTATTAAATATTTTATAATTATTATTAAGTGGTAGAGCTTAACGCCGCTCTTTGTCCTATTCCAAAGCGATTAAGAATCCAATTCACTACGCTGAGTTTGCAGTCGGTCGCTGTATTGCCACACCACAATGGCTTTGATTTACCACTTTTTATTGCTTTACAATAATAATTAACCTAAATATCCCACTCCACATTTCTAAAACAAAAGCACATTTCTAAGTATTTACAGCGTTTTGTTTTCTTTGTTACAGAACGTGAACAGCTCTACCGGTCATTCGATGACAAACTACATATGACCACAACGGACAATGCGGTCACAAGCTACAAAATCTTTACCGAAGAAGGGAGCTTTAGGAAAAACATCATTTAAAGCAAGTTCAGCTGCTAAAGAACTAAAGAAAAAAACAGCTGCATCTAAAAAAGCTAAGCTGCCTCAAAAATCTTCAATTAAAGGATCTAAAAAGAAATCTGGCGATGACGTTACTACAAGTAAAAACGAAGATTGCCCAGTTAAAGATAAAAATGAATCGTCAACATCAGAAGTATCGAAAATGGAGTCTCCTAAGCCAAGTGCATCTAAAGAGGATTCGCCAGCGAAAAATTCTAAGAAAGACCGAAAAGAGACCAAAGATAAGGCTAAAGCATTAGCTAAAAAAGTTGTTGCGAAAAAATCTATAAAAGTTACGAAAAAAAGTAAACCGAACCAAAAGTCAAATAAGGAAGATAATGAAGACATAAAGTACAAATTAAATTTAGATGCAGTCAAAAAAGTTTCAGCTAAATCGCCTAAAACAACCATAAAGTCTAATATTAAAAAAGGGAATTTACAGAATCAAAAGAAAATTATTTCAAACACTTCTAAAGAAACTGAACAATTGAAGAAAGATAGAGCTAACTCTGAAGAAAAAATAGATAATAATAGTGTACAAAATCAACATGGTGTCGATAAAACTGATATAAAAGACATTAAAAAGAATGAATTACAAAGTGAAACTATTGGTTTGAAAGTAGATAATCAATATGAGTCATCGAACCAACTAAATAAAACTACATCTGAAAATTCCACAGATGTGAACGCTCGAACAGAAACAACTAAAACTGAAACTGAGCGACCACTTAAATTTTTTACATCTACCAGATCGCCGAGAACCGTCGACATTGATGTTAAATGTTGTAAAAATTCGAAAGGAAACTTAAGCGTCTCTGAACGATTTTTATCTTCGAAAACTGATGATAATAATAAAGAAAAAAATTCTACTAATAATCTTGTATCACAAGGTTCAGAAATCGATGTCTATACATTTACAGAAAAAGTTGATTCTCCTAAAAGCATTCTTTCAGATTTTAGGTCTCCAGTAAATAAAAATGTAGGCCGTGTGAGACCAATTGCCAGAGTAAAAGGAACAGTAATTGATAAAAAGGCTGACGTGGAACGCAAAAAATATTCCCCACATCGACCTATTGAAGAAGTGGTAAAACAACTCAAAGCGAATAAGCGTTCAGAAGATTTAAATACAAGTCAAAATAGCACAAACTATGAATCTTCCGGACTGGACTTCGGGGCGTTTACAGGAGAAAATGAAGTTGAAGATAAACCACCAATAGTAAGCAAGTCATATAAAATGGTCGCCAGAAAATCTAGTATCACCGGAAAGCCTTTCAGCCCTATAAAGTTTCTTGATCAAGAATCTAGTCAGAAAACTGAAGCAAAGCCTTTTACTAAATCTGGTAGTACCAAGAAAAATGTAAATAAAAAGAAACAATCAAAAAAGGGTTGCTTATCTGACGAAGAAATTGATACATCAACGTTTTCACTTAATACCAAAGTAAGCTATACTTCTTCAGAAGAAAGTGTTAGTGAATCAAATGACGATAATGACAGTAAAGAGTCTTCTGAATCAGATTCTTCTAAATGTAAAAAGGTCAAAACTAAAAAATACAAAAAAATTACTGACGGAGCAAAAAAATGTATTTCAAAAGAATTAAAAGAACTTTCAAAAGATTCTTTAATTGATTTGAAAGACACCTCCTTACTAGGCAATGAAAAGCCGACCAAAAGACGTCTTAAATTACTATCAATGTGGAATGGTCCCAAAAAGCACAGGATGGCGTCCCTTAACGCTTTAGCAAAAGTACATTGCCTGTACGAGAATGAAAGCAGAACTCATATGGAATTAGGTCTTATGAAAACTATTGATAGGCAAGTTCTACCCAGTACGTCTAAAGCTTCAGCCCCTAAAAAGAAAGATAATAAATTAAAAGAAGTTGAAAAACAAGAAAGTAGTAGTACATCAGAATCTGAATATGAAAATAAAACTGAAAAGGATAAAGAAAGTTCAGAAAGTTCTGATGAAAATCCACCTCAAAGAACCTTACGAGGTGTTCCGGGAATTAGAAGTGCCGGCAAGTATTGGGATCCCAAATCATCGACGTCATCTAGTGAAGATAGCGAACTGGAATCACGTCCAAAAATGGATAAAAAGAAAGCAGCACAGAAAACGACATCTGCTGCGAAATCTGATTCTGATAAATCACCCCCTAAAATGAAAAAAACATCTGGAGTTCCAGTTAAGAAAAAGCGTAATAGAAATGAAGTGGTAATGGATTTAAAAGATATGGTTGTTCAAAAGCGAATGGCTAGTTTGAATGCTACTGCTATTTTAGCAGCAAGTTATGAAAAGCGTTCTCCGAAGTCAAGCAAAGAGGACACAACATCAGATTCTTGTAGTGATGAATCTTTTTCTCAAAAGCCAAAAAACGTAATAAATTCCGGCGTAAAGTCGGAATTAAAAAATGAGGATACTAAAAAGGAAAACGACGAAACTGCGATGACCGATAGAAAACAGAAAGTTGAAGTTATTGTAAATCAGGATACAGATGTAACAATCACAGGTGTATATTCTACTCATCATCATGAAGGCTTCTGTACCGTTTCAGGAATGCAATATCGTATTTCGTCGACAAGCCACACTCAAACTACTGCAACAGCAAACTGTGAAAAGGTAAGATTTGATTGTTACTTATGAAATATATTCTCAACATATGGTTTAGCAGGATAAGCAAATGAAACTTCACTGGCTTCTAATGGAGTATTTTTACCGTGTTACCCATAAATATATGTTTATGAAGTTTAAATAACTTATCGTTGCACATTTTTTAAGAAATTATCAGGTTGAAAAAGTTTTCAAGTTTATTTTTTAAGGTGCTTTTATGTCCAGTAAATAAACACCTACCTACTTTACCTAGATACAAAGATAATTTATTAAGGGATTCTCTTATTATAAGGGTTAGGGAAATATTAGTTCGTTATTATTTTGGCTGAAAACCAACATAACCATTTTAAGAACCATTCATAAGAACCCAGTACAGTTTTCATAATCCTCATAGACGCTTTATTTTATTATGTTCATAATTTATTGAAAATCTTTGAAATATTAAAGATTGAAGAAAACTTTTCATAAAACTTCAAAATAAACCAAAATGGACAATTTAATTTCAATAATTTAAAATTTGTCAAACTGTATTATATACATAAATAGCATAAGCTATATAAAATTCTGATAACTATAACTAAAAAAGGATTTCAATATATTTAATGAAAACAACATATTAATTCATCATTCAAAATTAAACATAATCAACAATCAGGTATTTCAACAGTTCAATACAATAATAATAACAGTAAACGTTTCGAATCTCATTAATACCCGGCAATGAAGTAAGTTGTACTTAAACACGCTTCGGGACCTTATCTGGTGTAATTCATAAACTCAACAACCACGGAGAACATAAATGGAAAACTTCACTTTATTTTATTCTCATAAAGCTCATATTTCAATCCAACTGGATAAACAATTTAAGCATGAAAAGAATAATTGTTGTGTTATTCGAGATGCAGTTAATAAGAAAATTACGGGAAAGTTTATATTCATTAAGAGCAGACGAAACTCAATGATGTAATTTGGTATATCTAAAACAAACTTAGGCAAACTTTATCCTTACTTATAAGTTAATGGATAGAGGAGAAATATGTCTATTTATTCAAGCTATTATTTTAGGAGGGCTGTTCACGAGAAGATGGGTCTCGTTATACACCTCTCTCGGCTTTATCATCGATGCAGCCTCCTGCAGAGCACGCACATAACCATCCGCATCCAGGTAAATATAAATATTATTATATGGAAGTACGATAAGCAAGAATTCAGAATTATGCGAAAAATGGGGAACGGAGTGTCTTGGCACTGAGTTCTCTTTGGCTACCCTGCAGTTTACGAATGCAGCGTGAAGGTGTTTTTTTTTACAATAAGCAAAAAATAACGTTTTAATTTTTCCACAAAACAGAATAATCAGAATAAATTAATGAATTCGCTGAATATTAATGATTAATTATAAGATGAGTAAAAATTATATTCTAACAGTAAGCTCATATAGGCCTTGGCTTCGTGCCAAGCGTGCAGATGTCGATGCAGGGTCTTACCCTCTATGGAACTTCCTTCGAATATCATAACATTTATTATTCTACATTATTCTCTCATATCCCTACGAGAAATACATAATTATTATCTAAAAGCTGAATTTCAGTTATTAACGTTAATAGATACTTTTCTAGACGCGATTAAACTTTTCATCGTCCCTGAACTAATTTATTAACATATTCTAACCTACTCTGAAAATATTTTACAACTGATTTGACCTAAATACTCGTATATAAAATCAGACATGCTGAAGCGTTAAAATTCTTTATATACCGAAATATTCAAAATCTCCTAAATTACTCTAAATTAGTTTATAGACAACGACGAAGTGAATAGCTTGGGAATTTTTAATGACGCAATAGACGACAAAATAGCTTTCTAAAGACGCTATTTACCTATATTTTATTAGTATTTATTTAAAAATCAATAAAAACGTTTGCTAGACGCATTTACAAAGCTATACGATCACTAAAAGTAATCCCAATGACGTTATTGATATAAGAACCAATACGTTTTAGCAATTTCTCTGAGAATTAATGAGAATATATTTTCAGTGTCGTGTACTATTTATTCAAAAATTGGTGCCCTTTTATTATTTAAAATAGTACCAGCCAGTTTTTTAGTTAGTGCTAAACTCTATGTCAGTATGTCTGTATTTATTTTTAAAAAATCTGCTGCTGGGTAAGCAGAGTGTACCTAGTGTTAAGACACTCCGTTCCCCACTATATTCCCAATTCTGTAGGCATTACGTGTAGAGTGGCGGAATTCGACGCCGCCCTTTTGTCTCGACGCCAGAGCGAAGAAATGAGAATATAAATTTAAATAAATATATTATTTCCTCGAGTGGGGATCGAACCCACAACCAGTCGATTTTGCAGTCACACTCTGTGCCCCTGGGCTGTGACTGGCCTCATATTTTTAGTTATAAAATAAAGAAAACCATATACATATATATAACAATTTTAATTTACTATGGTCATTCACCATTAGCTGTACGATTACGGCGATATTTCGTACTGGCGCAGCTCTGGCAGTGGCAGGCTGCCAAGATAACCAATATCTATATATTAAATACAGTCAACTTCAATCTTAGCTCAAAATCAGCTTTATTAAACACATAATATACAAGGCAATACATAACTATCTGTAAAGACGATGGTTGTGGGTTCAATCCTCACTCGGGGTAAAGAATGATTTCCTTTTGCTCGTTCTGGCAAGACAAAACGCGGTATTTAGTTTCGCAACTCTGTGGAGTGGATTGGTGAATAGCAAAAAGTGAAGAAAAGAGTGTCTCGACACACTTTTTCCCGGCCTATTACGCAAAATTAAAATGTTTAAAATAAACAAAATCGATTTTAATGTAAATAAAACAAATTTAGAATGAAAACCAATGAAAGAAGATGTTTACAATTCTATAATAGGTCTCAAATAATTTAATTTTACATTTTTAAGTTCTAAAATATAGATAGTTAATTTATATTATCATTTATTATTATAAAAAATAACATAATAAATTTAATAGCACAGATATACATTAAACTGATCACAAGAACTGCTTAAGTAACACGTGAAAAGATTTATTACGATCGTAGAAAGCTAGAGACCGAACGATTTTCCACTCACGTATTACACACACTTAAAATACCAGTGTAGGGGGCGGCTGCTGGGAAGCCATTTATCGAGTGTATGAATAAATTTGCGCAAACGAGCTGGAGCTAACATTATTTTAAGCAAGTTATTATTTGACAATTTATTGTTTTTTACATTTTTGAAATTATTTTATGTATTTTTAATATTTAACAATTAAAATAGATTTATGTAAAAATTCGATTATTTGTAGTTTCACGCTGTAATCCGCAATAGATTTACACTCTCCGCTGTATCGTGGAGGCATTGCATGTTTAGCTTCATCTCTGCATCAGAGCGAAGAAATTAAAGCATAAATTTAAAATAAATGCTTCTTTTCCTCGAGTGGAGATCGAACCCACAATTATAGCATTTACTGTCACACACGCCCCTCCTTGCGACACAACTGGCCTCATAATAAAATAATACGTTTTAATAATTAAATTGGGAACCCATTTCATAAATACCGGGTTTGTCCATGTGCTAAATAAGTTTAACGCTCAGCCGACCGCGTCTAATGTGTACGATTAAAAATGTAACCCACACTGGAAACCCGTCTATTGTTGGTTCAACAAAAATATAATGGATTTGCACAAAGGATATGGAACGTAGTAATTTCTACTATGAAGACATTTAATTGTTATTAAAATAATATATTAAAATAATATATTAAAAATTGAAGCGGCCTAAATAAATTCTCAATTTTTTTTTTATTGTATAGCAAAAATATATTGAGGCCATTCGTGGCAGTGGCATGAGCTTACGACTATAAGCGCCACAGGTTGTGGATACGATTCCCAGTGGAGGAACGGATGAAGTGTCTTACCATTATTTTCTCGCGGATTCCCTCTGTCTAACTTGCATTTTCTGTTTATTAATTTTTATTTATTTAATATCTTAGTTGCAGAATATATTGTAAAACGATGCATAAACGCTCATATCTATTGATTGCATTGACTTAGTAGCTTGATTATTTTTGTATTTCAAAGACCGTAGATTGATATATCCACGCGATCTCTAGATAAATGCTCTTGACAGACGGACGGATAAGAGTTTCGTTTTTTGTTTTTGCGGTACGGAATCCTAATAAATTAAATGAATAATATTTGACAAAATGTTATGTCGCTTAGACCAAATCGCAGGAGCTCTTTAGGTAGTAAGTGGAAGTGCAAAAAAAGACCTCAAATCATTATTACGACTGTTTCGTAGCATTAATGAAAAATACCTTGGAAAATATGATAACATAGTAAAAGTTTGAAAAGTTAGTATAGTAATATACTCACAAACGCGCTCAAAGTCTTGAAGTTGATTAAACAAGCCGTTGTATGCTACCCCCCCTTAAAATCTAAGCAGCGTGTCCTATTTGTTATCTCGAGGGAAACCATTCCGACATTTTCAACTTTAACAGACACAAAGCAACGAAATATAAGGGAAATGAAAACGCGGCAAAGACAGAGAGACAGAAGCTGTTGAGTTAATCATGAAAGCTGAACGCTAAGCGAGGCTCTCTCGCTCGGTCTTGTGTTGCCAGACTTAGGGGCAAATGTGTGACGATTTGGAAATATGTAAATGTATATTCAGTTTTATTGGTATTCTACTCGTTTTACATGTATCACGTCTATGTTTATATTGGAATCTTTTTTGAGCTTCACGTTGTATACCACATATAGCGGGGTTAGTGTGGGTAGAAGGAACTTAGTGTTAAAACACTCCGATCCCTTCTTTCCGTTGAATGTCAGAGCCTCGAAAATTCAAAGACGTGCCGA
>FAPP01017778.1:4107-17690 GCA_001485965.1 Heliconius ismenius | reverse complement strand
CGGAGAAATGAAAATATACATTTAAATAAATATTTTATTTCAAATTGTATTGTTGTATTTCAAATTACAGAACTGTTACTTTAAGAGATAAATATGACAGTAGCGGATTCGATCCTCACTTGGCGAAGTTAATTATTTTCATTTTCTTGTTCTGGTAACAAGACAAAGCCATTCACAATGTCTCGAAGATTGGATGTTATAAGTGTACGGCGCGGTGCTAAGAAAATATATTTTTTAATAAATTAATTTTGAAGAAATATAAGACAAATATCAATTCACAACCATTAACTACAAACTAGGTTAGTAATTACTTATGTAGAAGTGTACTTCCTCTTCCACGAATAAATGGAGAGTGGAGCGCATTTAATTTAAAATAGCTTTGTTTATTTGCGGTTATTATTTTATAAGCCATTTTTAAATAAGAAAGGTAAACGAAAAATCTTATAACAGTGCTTTTGAGCCAACAATAATTTTAAACGTTCCGTAATATAATAATACAATTTTAAGCAACAATTTATTTTAAGTTTAATTTTTTTTCATTTATGTTATAAAACACTTTTTAAATGGAAAGTCAAATTGAAAAGAAACTGAGATTTTGATACTTTAGTGAGAAGTAATTAAAGCTATCAAAATGCAGTGGGACAGCTTCTGACTGCAAATGCAGTGATTAATAAATTCAGTCTAACATAGTTATGGCATTGTTATGAGAATGTTAAGTAAAAGACAAGTTTTAATGCTTTCGGAGAGAGGAGAAAAGATGGAGGAACTCTCCGAAGACTTTTTCGAAAAAAATTTTTGACGTTGGATGACGATAATAGTAAGTTAGTGACGTCATCCTTATCTTCCTAGCCTAGTCAAGGATTATGTAAATACACCTTCAAAAAAAATTTACTTCGTGTGTTACAAAGTATTTCCCAGTACCAAGAAAGCCGTTTCCTTTGCAACAAATAGAGCATTCACTCAGCACCATACTCGTATCGAAACATTTGATCGCCTCCAAATCCAAGTTGCAAAGTTCCGACATCTTGTTTGTTATCTCCGCTAATGGAATAGCGTATGTGTGTAATACAAACCGCCCGGCGAAAACTAATTCCCACTTATGAGAACGAAGAAGACGAACTTAGAGAGTAAGAATGGTCTCAGGAATGCTTAATTAAATTGACTATTATTTATCATTATCTAGTGTTAAAACATTTTTGTACAGCTTTCAACGAACTTGGTAGTGAACTAGGAAAGCGATTCTTCTTTGTAATGTTTTAGAAGTTTCGCTTTAAATTCGCTCAACTCCTTCATTTGAACCTTATGCCCAGTTTCCCGCACGCTGTGTGAATCTTTAATTTTATTGAATTCTGATCGCTCCTACTTGTATAAAGTATTCACTTGTTTTTGATGCTTGGGAATTAGTTAGGCAATTTTATCGTTTGTTTTGGCTTAGATCTTTGGGATTCATATATATGAATCCCATCTTAAATCTATATAGATTTAAGATTACATATAATCATTCTCCAAAGTGGAGATCGTAGCGGTTAATTAATATAATAAATACAATAACAAGATTTGCTGTACATTTCTATATACATAGAATTAATTTAATATTATTATCGCATCATCGCGTCATCTCGTTACCTCCGAGTTTCATGCGCGAATTCATTTCCGTTAACAAATAGCTTGCCGATTGCGCTCCGTATTACGCTATTTTATTCAGCGTTGGCATTTCACGTGAATTTGTTTTTCGACAACTATTATAATTTTTTTTTTTTAATATATACCCATATATTATGTTATATACGAAGGCTACGTTGAGTGGAGGAACTCAACACCGCCCTTTGCCTCGGCATAAGAGCGAAGAAACGAAAATATAAATTTAAATAAATATTTCATTTCCTGGTATAGGGTAGGAGGGTTGAACCTACAACCAGTCATGACTGTTCTCTACTAGACTATAAATTATTCTCATTTAATTTATTTAGTACGATAACGTACGTTGGGTTCTGACATCCAAGGATATCTTTAAAATGACCAAAAATCTCTGTAAATTCCACAAACTGAAAGAAACAAAACTAGCGCATAGTGATGTAACTGCAAGTTTACGCAATTATTTTAGCTTCAAATCTAAGCATTACCACCCTAGTTCCTTAATTACATTACTTTGAATCCCCTAAAGTAAGATAACCTTTGACTTAAGGGTTTAAACTCGTCCCCCTTGTGAGAAATAGAGTTACCAAAATACATATTTTGGTTTGTTTGTATATAAATATTAATATTTATACGCGATTCGTAGCGTAGTACGTACACTAACCGTAAGCGCGATGATTGTGGGTTCGATTCTCATTCAGGGGACTTCATTGTTTTCAATTACTCGTTTGAGCTCTCGCTGGTAACAAAGTAAAGGAAAATGAAGCGTCGACTCCCCAGTTAACATTCATTCTTAGAGAGGCTAAGCGGATAAGGCTCCCTCTGCCTACCTTCTATGTACGGGATACAGCGTGAACCTTAAAAAATAAAAAAAATACATAAATTTATTTACCCCTACATTTCCATCAGTCCATAAAGGAAATAAGAAGTAAAATCCACTACGTACATATGAAGAAAATTATATTTAATAAATTTTAAATGTAAATCTGCTCTACCGTTTCATTTATCATTAATCCCCCATTGTGTATCAGCGTGCTCTTATCGTACTGTTTCGTTAAACTTTTCATTCATTTTCATGAAATTTGTTTTACTTTATTTGCACTTGTAAACAGATTTTATTTAAACATTTTTAAAATCAATCGACACTAAGGACAGAAAAATATTCTAGAAAACGTATAAAACTTTGATCGTAGCGGGACTCGAACCTGTTCGGAAATTATCCTTGCTCAATGACCACTAAGCTACTTTGTACTGTCTTTTCTAATATATCCAATGTATTATGATATATTAACAACGGTAGTGCAACAACTCAAAGTCTGATTTTAAAGAACTAAGATTCGATTCCCTTTTGTGGGAATTAGTTATATTAATTTCCTCCTATATTTTATTCCGCCACTCAACACGCAAGGTCAAAAATACAGACAGAAAGTGGGGAACGAAGTGTCTTAACACAAAGTTAACTACCCTCTGCCTACTATGCTATATGCGGGATATAGCAGGAAGTAAATTTATTTATAGTTAATAGTACCTCAAGCGATGTGCAGTGACATATTTTTTCCAACATGAAACACGATGTCAGGAAGCTCTTTCGCTTTTTATCTAAACAGGTTGCAACTATAAACTAGTTGTAACCATTAAAGACTCCATTGGGTTACACAACCTTTTACTTTTCATAACCCACTTTGTGTTAAGGTTGTTATACACTTAGTAAGCGAATTGTAGGCTTAATACTGATAATATGTTATATTTTATTACGGATTTTAATATTTTTCTTCATTTTAATGTATGAATAATGCTATTAATTTTATTCACATATATTCATAATAAAAGCAATCTCATTTTAAAACTGCTTTGGAGCTACTGGAGAGAAAAATATTTTATATTGTTTTAATCGTAAACTTGAAATAAAATATGTTTAAAAATTTTGTATAAAAATATTAAAAAGTTAATCTAACTCAAAATTGGCATGCTATATTACAGAATCGACTGTATCACAGTCTTTATTGGTACAAACATTAGATCATCACATTACACTAATCCTCAAGTAGAATAGTACCGTATTTTCATATAAATAAAGTTTAAAATAGAAAAAATTAGTTTTCACGTAAAGTAATATTAAATTTGTCACGTCTAACCTTAATAGTATAGACAGAAGGCTTAAACTTATTTAAGAGAATTAATTTTGAGGTTGCAACGTATTTTCCGTGCTATCTCTATGCTATAAGGCATTTAGTAAGACGATGCAAATTTTGCAGTAGAAATATATAGGTTTACTTTCCTCTATGCACACTGGTATGATAAGCCACGGTGCTATTTTATATTGACTATAGTAGAATAGAAGAGGTTTTTTTTACAGTTTTACTCTTTATAGCAGGATAAGCAGAGAGAATGTCAAGTGACTCCATTCTCCGCTTTCCGTCCGCAATGTCTCAAAAATTCTGCAGTAAGTGAAGAATGGAGTGTCTTAACACTAGATTTCTTCTGTCTACGCTACTATATGCGGGATTTATCGTGAAGCTAGTGGGAAGTAGACCCGCTACGCCACGATGCAATGGACTCTATCAAAAGAAAAGAATAATTTCAAAATTACGGGAAACCCATTGCGTGTTAAACTATTAAGTAAATATTACCAAAACGAGTACAGCAATAATGATAAAATGTATATATAGGTACTGATAGTAAAAAAACTTAGGCAACTCGACTACTTGGTAGTTTCTCATGACATCACGTAACCTTATATTGTAAGCACATGTTAGTATTATACTGTTTATTATTTTACATATGGTATTTAGTAAAATACTATACATGAAATTAAATGAGGCCGTCATGGCGCAGGAGTAGAAACGTACGACTGTAAGCGACAGTTGTAGATTCGATTCCCCCTAATAATTTCATTTCCTCGCTCTGGTAACAAGGAAATGTCTTAATGGGGAACGAAGTATCTTAACATTCCAGTTTCACTCTATCTAATGTGAGAATGCCTGCTATATGTGTTAAGGTGAAAAATAGAAGAAAATTAAATTTTGAGGCTTTCGCGGCGCTGCGGTAAAAAAAATTTATACGTATTCTAAAACTAATAATTTTCTTTTCCATATAAATGTTTTATGTAAGAAACAAGTTTAAAATATTTGTAAGCACAGCTTATTCTCAACATATCTAAAATCTAGTCCTTTCGAGCCAGACTGACACTCGAAGCTAACACGCTACGGCAACGGCGTCTAAGAGCTAACGTCGCTGTAAGTAGATTTAAACAACCGGTAAGTGGTTGGAGGACTGTACCATTTAATGCTTGGCTTTCAACATTTTATCTCAGTGTTTTTATTCTCGCTCGAGTTATTTTAAAGTAAGTCGTTGGGATGCTGCGGAACGGAAGATGAGAAATGAGATGATATGTACAAGATGATGTGATCTATTATTCGTTGTATACAAGAGTGTGGGGAGTAGTGGGTACAAATTCAAATGTTTGTAGAAACTATCTGACAGTATGCTCTAGTTGTGGATTTAATTTTTAAGTAAGCTAACTTTTTTATATTTAAAAGGTTTCAATTATTCTTTTATACCGCTTTGATAGACACTTTGTAAAATCTGTTAGTAATACAGTGTCTAATCACTATGTTTTCCTGTAAGTTTTTGCAACTTTTTTATTGATACATTGCTCATATTAATCGTAGCATATTATAACGTATAGCTGGACTAAAGAAGAAAAAATAAGTAATTATTGAGGTAAGCGCGTAATATTTTTGTAATTCGAAATAGTAATTCCTGAGATAAGCGTGTTCAACCTAACAAATTCTTTTGCTTTAAAATATTAGTGTAGAATGTAGATGATATTTTTATTTAGTCCACACGTTAGTGGTTGGATTACACAGGCTTATAAATTTGATAGTAACTTATGTTACAAGTAGGTATTATAGCGGCATCGCGACAGTAATACTAAGAAATCGCATTCCACTCTGTTACCCTGCTAATACTAGGCTTATCCTGTGGCTTTTCCTGTAATCTTTGTAATGTATGTACCATATATAAATGTAAGTAACATTTTCAAGTACCATTTTTTTATTTTCACCCAAAAATTAAAAAAATATAAAAAACATATATTTATGTTTTTTTAATTTTTAGTTTCCACAGTATCCTGCATATAACAAGATGGGAGAACAAAGTGATAAAACATTTTGTTTTCCACTTTTCGCTTCGTGACGGAACTCAACGTCGCGGTTTGTGTTGCTAAATGTGCAAAGAAATGAAAAGTGAGGCTGTGCGGCACAGTGTCTGACTGCGACGATTGTGGGTTCGATTCCCACTCGAGTTAACGATTGTTTTATATATTACATTTTATGCTAATTTTCAATTTCTACATTTATTATAAAAAATACAAATTGGAAATGAAGATTAAATGTAATATAATTATATTTCTTAAGACGAATTGACAAAAGGGATGCTTCAATTAATAGTCTCCTAGTATCTTATCAGTCTCCAATACTATGTCCACCAATTAAATCACTTAAACTAAATCGATTCAACAATAATTAGATAACTATACATGTAAATGTCGATTAATTGCGATAATTGCAATTGATTGAATTAATCTAAGTGAAATCGGTTTTAAATAAGGCATCCATCGCCGTATATAGAAAGAACCGAGAAATTTGCATCCCACAACGTTCGACGCGTAACAATTAAAGTGCTGAACTGAACTCCAACAAGCTGTACGAATGAGAATTCTGAAGAGATCCGACCTAATTGCTGCTGTTATTATGCCCGGTTTTTTTTTGTTTTACAAGTATTTACGCGATCGGTTCTTTAACTGCTGTTCTTAAAGAAATTGTGTGGTGGGTAATGGACCTCAACACCACAAAAACTAGATGTTAATATGCGCCCAAAGCTCGTGATAAGTATCATAAAGCTCGTGATAAGTGCTTATAAGCTTAAAGCACTAGTTATCTCTAGCGAAGTAGCCAGAGAGAATAGAGCGCTAAATGTTACGGTGTCTACGTACCTTTTTCTCCTCGTCCACTGTCAACAACCCACATATACATTTCCAGGGGGGCCTGATACTTTATTTTTAAAGGTTAATCGTGGGGCCTTTCTTTCTGCTCAGTTTTACACATTTGGGTAAGCAAGAGCTGAAAGTTGGACAGTACCTAAAAGAGTGATTTGACATTAAGTATTTTTGCTATTCGGAATTAATCCATTAAAAATAAGATAAAAGAATTAAAAATTTTTAAAGTTCTAAAAATCGTAAATGAAGCGTTTTAACTAAAATCTCTGTCTGTTCATCTTAAACGATCCTAATAATATATAATATCTAAAAAGATATTGCATAACAACCTATATATAGATACATAGATGACAATTCTAACGCACAATAGATACATATTGTGCGTCCAAATAGGCCACTGAACTTTAATATATTAATTAGCCCATTATATACGTCGTTGACCGCGCGGCCTTCGCGAGGTCGTACACACTATTTTACTCAAATAACAACATTTTTTGCAATTCTCTTATATAAAGTGTTTTTCGGGCCTGTTTTTTGTATCCTAATTTAATATATTTTGATACTTTTTTACGTTGTAGACGGTCTGTTTAAGTTTGAGTTATATAAGTCTTGAGTAGCATGTACCTATTCTATAGTTATAGTTCGTCAAATGATTTAAAAACGTGAAATCAAATAATTTCCGGCCCCTATAGAAAATTGAGAAATTCGGCTTTTAGTACTCTCATATACTTCTCGTGGAATCTACATGCTAAATTTTTGCTTTCTACGTGCAATACTTGTTGTCAATCAGTGATGAGTGAGTAATAGACGAGTCCTCTTTAAACAGATAGTAAAGTGTCTTACAAGTGTTAATGGGTTAAAGATAACGGTAACGCCTTTTTTACCAGAGCAAGGAAATGAAAATAATTTATTAATTCAATTGGCATTGAATCCACAACCGTTGCGCTTACAGACTCTTATTTCATTTAACGTTCGTCATTTCATAATTTCATAAGAGGGTAAACTATCACTCGTCTCTATTATACAAATAAATGGACTCTGTAATGGGCCAAAATATAAAAATTTTTGCATCAATTGAAACAAATTATAGAAAAAAAAATTAGCCAAGTGCGAGTCGGAATCGCGTACGAAGGGTTTCGTATTTATAAACACGGCAGAAAAGTCGCATTTATTGTATACAAATAATAAATATTTATTTTAATCTGTTTTTGTTGTTATAGAAGCAGCAGATCTATATCACGGTTCATGAGATATAGCGTGGTCACAAACAAATAGACAGTGAAGTCTTATCAATAGGGTTTCCGTTTTACTGTTTGGTTACGGAACCCTAATAACCAACATTTTATGACAAAAGCCTTTTAAATCGTGCGTGTGTAATATAATGATGTAGGATTCGAATCCACAGAACTGCGGTCACATTGTGTTGCCAATCGGAATGCCGGCAATTATATGAGAAATATCTTATAATACTTTATTGATAGAAAATATATTTTAACCAATTGTGATGAAAAAATAATTTATTGTTTTTTAACAAAATACTAGTGCCTATGGTTTGTACAAGTACTACGTTTATTTTAGCTTCACGTTGTATCCCGCACATAGCTAGGTAAGTAGAGGGATTAAGTAAGGGAGTGGGTTTCGTTTTCTTCGCTCTAGTTACGAGGCAAACCGCGGTATTGACTTCCGCCCGCACTTAACACACAAAACTTCGAAAATTCGGCGAACAGTGGGGAAAGAAATTTGGCGGTTAATAAGGAACGGAGTGTCCTAACACTACCCTATGAAAGCAGGGTAGGTTGAGGTGTACTGATAAAAATATACTATATAAATCATATCAGCCTTTGAGCTTTCGCCTACATTTATTTAATATACTCGTAGGAGACTGCGTAACAAGTGATAAAATCCACAGTCGACCTGTCAAGACTTATCTTATGGTGTTCTACATGTAAAGGTAACAGTGCTTATGCGTTCAGCACATTGTACCTTATGTTAGTATACCATCTATTTTAATCGAGTCTTCAAGTTTTATTCAGGTTCACAATGTGTAGAAGCAGGGTAGGCAGCCGAAACTCTGGAGTAATTGTGTCCACGGTTTGCCTAGACACCAGAGCGAAGAAATGAAAATATTAAATAAGCCATTGAGTGGGGATCGACTCCATAACCAGTCGCGTTTACAGTCTTGTGCACACACTTGTGCTCCTGCGCCACTACAGGCCTCTTCTATTTATTTAAATCTCAACCAGAAAACATCTAAATGTCAAAATTAGTTCCAGTGAAATATTATTTCAATTGAAAATTAGCCTAAACTAGATAAAACCAATTTGATTGGTTTATGAATAATTTCAATAAATATTATTTGTAAATGCATTTATAATTAATTGTAGATCATTAAAACTATCTAAAACTGGTCTAGGTACATTACTATCAATAAATTCTAGTTAATCAAAATCATCTAATTATAAACTGGTTCTAACTAAAAACAGGAAATATGATGTAAGTAAGCACAGTATTGCTCTCCACTATAATTTGCATCTTTCTTCAGATTTACCCTGAATTTTGCAGGTAAGAAGAAAGAATTCACCATCTGTTGAAAGACTTAGGAAAATAAATAAAAAACATTGCCTTGAGCATCAAACCCACAAGCACCTTATCTGTTGCATACAAGTCATTATTTTTAGCCTCACACTGTACCCCGCTCACAGCAGGGTAGGCAGAGGGAACCTAATGTTAAGACACTCCGTTCCCCTCCGTTTGCATACAAGTCATATTTTCTCGTAAAATTACCTTAGAGGCCACCTGGATTTATAGTTTTATATGTATCTTATGAAAATGACACGAGAAAAATAAGTCCTCGGTCATACCTCGGGAGTATTATCTTTTACAGGGTTGTCGACGTTTTTATTTATGATTTATATTATCACATTTATATTATGGGTGTGGGACTACACTGTCATAAAGAAAATATAACATGCACAGTTAGAAATGTATTACTATATATTGTAATTCGCTAGTAGCACAGAGAACACCGTGGCGCAGCGTTATTAATGGTTTTGAGACCTCACTCACACTTAAATATATTTTTTAATTTGAAGCATGAAGTTCCGCAACTCAACACTCAATGTCTCAAAGTTTAAACGGAAAATGTCTAACTAAAACATTTTTTTATTTTATTTAAAAAATATACATTACATATTATAGTCATTATTATATTGTTTTTTATTTTACTTACTAAAAGTGGCAACCCTACAAAAATACGTTATGAAGCGTTCACGCTGTATATAATATTCTACACCTTTAAGAATAGCGATCAGTGACCCGTTACTTCGCATATCGATGTTTGAAAGTGTTTGAATTTTTACATAGCCATCTATTATTTGATTTATTTTGTGGTAAAACACCACAGTTATGATAGTTTCTATTAAAAATTTGTTATTTTTTATCTACTATAATAATTTTATTTGTATTATTATTCGGAAAACATACACATAGATTGTTTTTATTTAGATTTTTTTTACATTTTTTAAATAATACTTTATTAACACACACTATTAGGAAAGAAAAATACTTTGGTAGAAAACGTATAAAAATTGTACGTAGCGAGATTCGAAGCAGTGCCTCTTGGAGACCGTTCAAGTTTGCAAAAGAATTATTATTTTCTCATGCATCTTCCATGTACAGATAGCCATTACTTACAATTTTATTATACGTACTTATAGATTTAATTATAATATTTTCTATGCCTATATACGATTGGGAAACAAGTGTTAAAATACTCCGATCCCACATCGTCCACTAGCGCCACAACCGCCACAATTAGGTCAATTAAAAACAAAAAATAAAAAACACCTAACTAAGAAATCAACTAATTAAAAAAAACTACATAAATAAATTAGTTAAAGCAAGCAGGAATATATGAAAATACAAAGGAAAATAACAATATGGTATGCAACAGTCACTCCCGCTATTTGTTAGAGACGACGCGACGTGCCGCGCCGGCACTACCGCAATATTTATTCAAAACATCCAAGCGTTTAATTAACCGGCACCAAAGATAAATAGTAATGAGTTTTACTTTAATATGTTGGCTTTTTTCAGTGAAATTAGATGTACATACTTGTTTGTGTTTTCAACATCACTTATTGGCTTTTAGTTCATTGTTCACTCATTTTTCTGTTTCTATAAATGTATTATTTGCTTTATTTGACGTTTGATAAACATAAACGTTATGACAGTGTAATTTTTTTTTTTCACAATTATATATCTATGCTGTTGTTGAAGATGTAATTTCAAAGTCCGGAAATTTTATATTTAATAATATAGACTTCATCACTCTAGACAGAGGGGACCTAGTGCTAAGACTCTTCATTCTCCACATACCACCCAATTTTCGAGACAATCCGCGTTGAGTATCGAAATAAAAAAAAAACAAAATTACATATAAGCTCCTAGTGTGATTTGAGAAACCACCATCGCTAAACTACTTAAAATTTCCACCCTGAAATAAAAAATAGGAACCAAATACAACATTCCATACCCCACGCCAAACTACAAATATTTTTATGAAGACTTCCTGCAAATAAAGTACAAATACATACCTATAAGTAGGTAGTGCTAGGGCGGACAGACAATAAATAAGCAAGCCCTATAACCAAGCCGCCCACGTAACTGATAAGCCCATTAGAGTTTATTTGATCTTCTAATCTTTGACCCCGCAACATCATCGCCGGACGTGATCTGACGTGTTAAGATAATGATAGGGAACAGGTGCCTTTATTAACATTTTTTTTTTGCTTCTCGCTGTACCCGCCCAAAGCAGGGTAGGCAGAGGAAACCTACTGTTAAGACCTTCTAGTGAGAATAAATAAAAATATAATAAATATTTCATATCTTCAAGTTGGAATCGAATCCACAACCTTTACTAGCGCCTCTAATATATTTTTACAATCATGATACAAAAAATTGTCATTAAAAAGATCTATTTAATCCAATTAAATATCTTCAATTTCTTCAATGAAATTAATAATTTCAATAAACATTTTTTTATTAGCTTCACGCTATATCTCGCATAAAGCTCATTTTCTCGTTCCGCCGGACACACGAATCATTGCATGTTGCGTGGCAGAACTAAACGCCGCTTTTTCACTTCCTCGAGTGGGGATCGAACCTACAACCGTCGTGCTACAGTCACACCTTTGTGCCGCTGCGCTACGATTCCCTCAATCCCTCATTCAAACAAGGCAAATTTTCAAAAAATTCCACTACCAAAAAAAACTATTAAAAAAGTCCAAAATTTTCCCCGTTCTCAGACGAAAACATCAAAGAATATTACCGTCACGAATAAGATATAAACGGGATTGCGCGTAACGGCACGGATGTCTTTTATTGCAGGAGGTCGCTTCATTAGTTTTTATCGCTATTACCCACCCACCTAATTATGAACTTCTGTATAGTAGTCTACGAGCTTAAAAGAAACACCTGACACTATTAGTGCTTTTGGGCCAAAATGTCCTTTTTTGGTTAACAAAAGTGAAAATGTAAGTAGAACTAAAGGTAGAAATGAGGTTCACTAATTTGCCGTATTGAGTTATTTATAGTTGTGAATAAAAAAAGCTTGCTTGCTGAATAAAGTCTTTTTACTGTATAACGTCTCACGTTGTATCCCACATATACAGAAAGACAGAGGGAACCTAGTGTTAAAACATTCTTCTTCATTCTCAAGCGAGAATGTGCTACGAAAGAATAGTAATAAAGATTTATAAATCAAGAGTATTTAATAAGACAGGCGAGGGGTGACAGAGAGGAGAGTATAAAGTGATTGATGACAGTGTCAGTTGTAGAGAGCGTAGAGTTTGGCGCTTCGTTCTCACTACCTGCCACCACAATAAATCGAAAGAAGAAATACGTATGCATAACAGATCTATATTAAAAAGGTGATTTTGAAATATCGAGCAACATTCGTTTATGTGTGACCACATCCGGGGTCAGTGACTTTGTGTACATCTAAGCGGATGTATAATTTCTCAAGGATCCTAAGGAAGTGTATTAAATAATATTAACATAACATTTTCAACAAATGAATAATTTTGATATAGCTGACGATAAAGCAAGAACAAGTATGAAATTTGGACCAAACTACTAACAATAATTATTAATTTAAATAAATTGATAGGATGATAGGTCGGTCATTCATTCATATAAATAGTAACATTTAAATAAATAATGCTTAAATTAAAATAAAATCTGCACAAATATTTTATAACTTCACTAAAGGTATAGCAAATAATTTCTTTCAGCCTTAAATGAATAATTTTTTACCTTCATCATCTATCCCGCATTTTCTAATTCTCTGTTTTTTATATGCGATACAAGCTTATGCATTTATTATTTTCATTTTAGAACAAATGTCTTATGGAATAAACACTTGTTTTAAAAAGATGTTTTTAAATAATATTTTATTTTTTACATTTTAATTTTCTCATAATCTTCTCATTTCCATTAATGAATTATTATTGAAAGATGTTTTTCCTGTCAAATTTTGATTGAAGTACTCGCCAAAACAAGTAAACTAGTCTATTCAGTCATTTCTAGCTTTCTTACTTCAAATGTCTCGGTCCCGCCGGCTCCATCTCCAGTCTCTAGCAGTTTTTTCATGGTGTAGTATATTTTACAAATTCATTCATTTGATATGGATATATTAAATGGATTGTAAAAAACTTTGTAATCCGCCATTTTGTTGCGGACACCATTTTGGATTAACAATAATATTGATTAAATGTAATTTCGTTGTCATCAGAACTGAAATTATATTCCAAATTTCAACTCAATCGGACTCTGGGAAGTGGGTCAAATTGAGCTTGCAAGATTTTACATATATTTACAAACAAATTAACATTGACCTGAAAAATATATTATAATTATGTACTTGTACATTGTACTCGTATGTATGTAT